>PVJL010000033.1:411344-499206 GCA_004026885.1 Lyroderma lyra
AAAAAAAAAAAAAAAAAAAAAAAAAAAAAAAAAAAAAAAAAGAAAGTAAAGCTTTAAGAGCAACATCAAAAGAAAAAGGCCTATTGAATCAAGAAATGATATAGGAGAGTTCTTCAGTATTAATTTCACCAAGATGATTTATTATATCAAGGGATCTGAGTATCTCATAGATCTGTCCATTTCTCTTAATTCTTATTGTTAGTTTCCCAATTCAACTATCAACGTGGCTTTCCCAGATTACTGCAATGTTCCCGTAAATGGTCTCCGTAACTCCCAGGTTTGATCTCTTTCATCCACTACCCACTTTATAGGCTGAGACATTCCCCAGCTTTAAATTCTTAAGTGGTTCCTCAATGCCCTCAAGATACAGCGCATCTCCTTAGTATGGAATACAAGGGCTTTCTTAGTTTGCTGCTGGTTACCTTATCTCCTGACCATCTCCTACTGTTTTGCAATCTGACCTCCAATCAGAGTGAATTACACACTCAGTCCTACTTCTAAGGTCTTTGCAGAAACTGTGCTTTTACCAGGGATACTCACTCCCAACACTTCCCCTCTTATTTAGATTAAGTCTTAATCATTTTCTGGATTAGATGATAACTTCCTAGATGTCATCTTCCCTATACCTCAAAACTTGTACCAAGTACCAAGATATCAATGTACCAAAATAACAACAAGTATAACAATTCCCAGTGCAGCTTTTCACTCTATGAATTCTGAACAACTTCACTAAACTCTGAAATCCTTAAGGAAGAGGATGGTGACAATCAGATGAGTGTTGAGACCACATGATCAGACTCCACAGCTGCAATAGGTATACTTTCTTTTTCCCTTTAGGAGAATGGAGACATAAACTCATGTACTTATTCAGCCATCTTTAATGAGAAGTCTGGTGCCACAGCTTTAAGTGGCTTTTTCTTAGCACATGAAATGGTTTTGACATTGAACCCACAAACTCATAATACAGAAAATGTATCATGTTGCTTAATATTGACATTCCACTCTGTGGTAGAAACTTGACCTAGTCAAGTCTGGGTCATCTCATTCAAGTCTGGGAATCTCATTCCTTCCCTGGCGTTGCATCCAAATTGAGGGAAGAAGGGCTGATGTTGCACTTCAAAGATGGGAAGGGGGATGAAAATCAGATCCTCAGTCATCACCAGGTACCCAAACTGGCACAGGCCCACATGGCCATTGGTCTATGCAGGTCTTCTGCATCATCCCCATTCCACCCCAAAGTCTTCCAGGTCAACTTCTATCTCAGCGATGCTGGAATTCTCAGGCATACTGAAAATACCTGGTTGTTTCCTAAACCAGCAGGGCTTGAGTAAATTCTATAAGGTTTCCTCAAGCTTGTATACCTAGATACTCTGTGAAACTGTTTACTCAAGTGTTCCTGTGCCATTTTGTGTGTGAAAACCTCTCTCTACATGTCTTACCATCTCTCTGACATCATTTAAGAAAGAGGATACAAGTAGATTTCTTGCAGATCATCCTGAATCCAGTGAGATTTTTGTGTTGTGTCTTTCCTTCCTCTTTTGTCCAAATGTGGGTTCACTGCAAGGCACAAAGTCCATTAGGTCTCCTTTTGGTGAACCAACATCGTCCAGCTGACTAATTTTAATTTCCGTTTTTCCCTTAGTCAGGAAAAATGCCTCTGCTCTGGCTACCAATCATATACTCTTTTCCATCTTTTGTCTTACATCATCAACTCAAGTTTGTTTGTGTTTGCAGCCATATTTAAACCCTTTTATGTTCTTCACATTCTGCTGTGTGATTTATTCCCTAAGGCATAATTATAGAATGTTGTAATTTCCTGGTTACAGAGAAGAGTCGCTAGATACTAGGATCTATAGAAAAGGGATATCAATTAATATATCAAAATATTATTCTACCTCATAAATCACTAAACGAGTGCCCTGAAAGTGCCTAGGAAAGTGTCCTTATAAAAGTAGAGTTTTCTAGTAAGTGTTACTAGAGTTCAATGGGAAACCTAATTGAAATGTCCTGCTTTCTCCCTGCTTTTCCCTCCTAAATTAGCTAAGAGTTCTATTTCATCCTTGCATTTTGAGTAAAAGTCACTAAGATGTAAATCAACATGATGAGAGTGAGATGACTGAGATAAAAAGCAAAAAAAGAATGCATTTGCTCCTGAAGCCCTTTGTCTCAACCTAGACCCTTCTTACATTCAATCCTGTGGCCTGTGACAGGACAGAAGCCCAGGCCATGCTTCCAAACCCAGAGAACAGGTTTCTGCACCAACCCTCATACCAAGTCATAAAAGTGGGAAGTGAAAGAGATTGACAAGCCTGGCCTCTTGTGTTGTTAAGGCACAGTAACCTTGTCAGAGAATTGAAAGAAGAAATAAATGAGTAAGTAAATTAATGAGTGAATTAGAAAAGGAAAAAGGGAGAAAGATGTAAAAGGGAAGAAAAATGAGGAAAAAAACTGGAATTTGGGATTTGTAAGACATATGAAAATATTGCTTTTTATCAAGATTTATAAATTGTTAAATACATTTCATTCTAAGTATGTTTGAATCAAACAAAATAATATATTTTTAAGTCAGTCAAAGGCTATAAAATGTCATAAAAGGCAAGTTAGTGCTCTCTATTTTCACTCGTGTTACCATCTTTTAACTTTGTTATTTCACAAAGATAGAAGGTAAAAACTTGCAGAGAGAATTAAACAAGTCCCAGAGATTTAATGCACAGTATAATGAATGCAGACAACAATATTGTACTATAATCACCAAATTTTTTAAGAGACTAGAACTTTTGATCACTAAAAAGAAAGGATAATTATGTAACACATAGAGGTGCTAATTATCTCCACAATGACATTAATATCACCATATACAAATGTGTCAAATTAACATGCTTTACAACCTAAATTTACACAATGTTATATGTCGAATATATTCAGTAAGTTTTTGAAAAAGATAGGACTCCATCCTAACACATGAGTGTTTGTGAGTGTCTGATGTGCCTGATTTGCTACAGAGCTTAGAGCACTTTCAAAACACAGAGAACATGGGAAGAAAGCCAATATGGGCAGTTGCTTTGTCAAGCAAGACTTTCCACCAGATACACAAACAAGAATCCAGTCACCCACAGGAGCAGAAATGCCATAGCTGAAATTTCCAAACCAGTCAATGACGCTTAACATTTACAAAAGGCTGTGCATCTGGGAATTAATTCCCTCAAACTTGCTGCTGTTAATTCTAAAGAAGCAGACATGTATACAGATTTAAGGCTGTGCCCAGCCATCTGTTCAGGGAAATAAATGCTTGTAATTTTTTTATTGTTTCTTATTTTTTTCTTTACTCTTTCCTTCCTAGTCTCATTCTAAAAAGGCAACTTCAATCGGTGGCCAAATGCACAAATATCAACAGATTAGAAATAAATAGGTGAAGTAACCAGCACAAGATCTAAATGGTGGTAGAACGACAAGGTAACACCAGAGAGAGGAAATGCAAGCCTCACTGATAGGTTGACATGTTGGTTCTGAGCATCTTAGTGGTCAATTGAGGCAATATGGTTGTTACAAGGTTCACAGTGTCCATGAGATAAAAACCAATCAAGTTTTCAACAGAAACATTTCAAATAGAAGCACTGTTGAGTCATTTGTCTTCAGTACTCTACACACTGTAGGACCACTGCAATAGAAACTTCTAAGTTCCCAGACCACACAGTAGAAACAAATTCCATCCTAATCAGTGTCTATGGAGAGAACATCTTGTGCTGGTATACCACGAAACACAAGGCACATTAACAGAGAATAATTCTCATCTTGTTAAGGACTATATTTGTTATAGCTCTAATTTGAAGCACCTGCTACTTTAATAGAGGGTGGAGCTATTTTTGTTTCTACTTAGTTATTGATTTTTTTCTGTCTGTCAGTCTCATGATTTACACCCCTGGGATAAGTCTATTTTTGTGCTGTGACCCTGCTTTTGTGGATGTTAACTGATGAAGTTTATTCTTGTTCAGTTTATTGTCTTCTATCCCTACCCTCTTCTATTGCCTAAATGTCAGTCCTTTTGAGGTCCGACCCACTTCCCAGCTGCTCTCAATATCCTCGCAGGGGCCTGAGGGCTGGGGTAGGCTGAAACTCTCCCAAATCAATGAGAAGGCAAGAGGCCAGTG
Source organism: Lyroderma lyra (assembly GCA_004026885.1). Taxonomy (NCBI): domain Eukaryota; kingdom Metazoa; phylum Chordata; class Mammalia; order Chiroptera; family Megadermatidae; genus Lyroderma; species Lyroderma lyra. Next base: position 415,493 of record PVJL010000033.1, read on the forward strand.
TAAACTAGGCTTGACTGAGCAGCCTGCTCATTTGATTTAGTTCCTTCTACGGAGTCCCTCAAGCCCTTTTCTGTGTGCATTGAAATCCTTCAATAGACAATCTTGTAGACACCTTGGACTCACTAAATGCCTCAGATATTGGCACCCTGAAAGAAATTCCACCTACTACCCTCAACCTGTGGCCTTGCTTTATTGCTGCATCTACTCCTTAAAAACTTGAAGAGATCTGCCTCTTTTCGCTCTGTATTAGTTCTCTACTGTTGCCATAATAAAGTACCGCAAATTTAGCAGCTTAAAACAACATTCATTTATTATCGAACAGTTCTTCTGCAGGTTGGAAGTCTAGCACGGGCCCCCACTCTGAAACCTAGGTATCGCCAGAGCTGTGTCCCTTACTGGCAACTCTACGGAAACATTTACATATAAGCTCCCCAAGGTTGTTGGCGGTCTTTTCAGTTTAGGGCTGAGGCTTTAGTTCAGTTGTAAGGCACATTTCTTGTCTGTCAGCTAGGGCCACCCTCAGCTCCCAGGTGCCTTTCTGGTCCTTCCATTTATGTCCCCACATCTCAGAACCAGCAACAGCACACTGATTTCTGCTCATGCCTGGAATCTCTCAGATTTCCCTGTCTGTCAAATGTCTCCTGCCTCCACAGGAGAAAACTGTGCTTTTAGGGATTTATGTAATTATGAATAGATGAGAATCACTTGAATCGTCCAAGATAATCTCCCTATTTTAAGGTATGTAACTTTCATTAGATATACTAAATCCCATGTGTCATGTAAACTAACACATTCACAGGTTTCAGCAGGGGTGTCCACCTTTTGGCTTCCCTGGGCCACACATAAAATACACTAACACCAACAACAGCTTATAAGATAAAAACAAGGTCCATGCATAATTTTCATAATGTTTTAAGGAAGTTTATGAATTTATGTTGGGTCACATTCAAAGCCGTCCTGGGCTGCATGTGGTCCGCAGGGCACAGGTTGGACAAGCTTGGATTAAGGAATGTTCATCTTTCATGGGCCATTATTCAGCCTACCACACATTATCCCAGTACTCACTTTGAAGGCTCCATATAATTCCCATGTGGAGTGTCACAAACTGCCTAGACTCCCAAGGAACTTCTCTGAACTTCTGTCACTCTTCCTATCATGCCCCCGTGAAATTAAGGATGACACCATTAGCCACTTCCCAAACGAGATATGATTTACTTGTTTCTCTGTGTTCCTCTGAGCAGCCCCACCATCTCCTAGGAGCATATCAGTGCCAATGCTGCTGAGGTATGTTAAACAACTCTCCCCTACCTGCCTCCTGCCCCACCCACCAAGCCAGCTCTCTTGACACTTATTTTTAATGGACAGCCCAGAAAAAGAACATACATCTCAAATTTGCCTAAGTAGCTTTTATTTTCACAAAAATAAACATCACACTTTTTTTCTATAGGACATTTTATTATAAATACTGAAGCATGTTTGTCTAGCACTCTCTAATGACAGGAAAACAGGACTGTAAGAGATCTAAATTTCTTCTAGGCTGTGTTTGTTCAGAAAAGTTACCATGTATCTCAAAAAATGTGTTCCATTTAGCAAGGCCAGATGCAATTTGATGAAGAATGACGAGATCTGAATGGCCCAAATCTATGCAAACTATTTAACATCAAAATAGTTTATCAAATTTTATGACATGCTTAGCAAGTATAAATCAAGTGATTTTTAGATAATTATTTACGTGCACTCCATATTCGTGTGTGTGTGTGTGTGTGTGTGTGTGTGTCCATCTGTAGGTGGAGTTCAATAAGATAAAGCAAGCAACCACTCAGGCGACCTCTGCACAATAACTCACATCTTCTTTTTATGTCCTGGAGTTTGGCTGGACTGAATGACTGGACACTAATAAATAGAATACAGCATACCAGATGAGAATTTTCATAATTAGGTTACAAAAAGATGGCAGCTTCTATCTTTTATCTTCTTTCTTTGTCCCTCTTGAACAGCTCATCCTAGAGGGAGCCAGCTGCGATTTCATGAAGCATGTCTGTGAAAAGGTCTACGTGAGTGACTTCAGAAGAAGATCCTCACTCAGTTGAACTTCAGAATTACTCTAGGCTTGGCCCACTGCTGACTGCAACCTCATGGGAGACCTTGAAGCAAGCAGCTATACCTTGTTCAGATTCCCAACCCAAACTGTGAGATAATGATATATATATATTTTTAATTTCAAGTTGCTAAGTTCTGGGTAAGTTTTTACCTAACAATTGATAACTAATATATCAAATATACCCTCCAACTCAATTTAACCCTCAATTAAAGCACATTATGCAGAGTTCCTAACAGTCTTTACATCCAAAGCACTCTATTTAAAACAGCTTGTATAAATAATAAATTATTGATTATCTTTTCTTAGTATAAAACAACAAGACACACATTTGGAGTTGATGAGTTCATCTCCATACTAAAGTAGCACTTGTCTGCCCTATTTATATTTAACATTATTTTCTTTCATGAACTGCAGGATCTGCTTAAGTTTCTGAGAATCTAGTGAAACACATAAATAAAGAACATTCAGAAGACTTGGATATTAGCCTTAACTCAGCTCTAACTCAGCTCTAAGTTAACTGTATCTTTCTCTATACTGTTCAATCTTTCCCCACTCAATAAGCCTAGTCCGTTGTACTTCTTATACTGGCACTAAAATTGCTGATTTCTTCTCGATTAGGGGGTATCAACACATCCTAGGTGTTAAAAGCATTATATCATCAAATATCACTCATAGTAATGAGGAATAAAAAAACTAAAGTTGGAATGAGAAATCATGACACATGACTTTTTTTGCTATAATTAGTAATGTTTTACTAATATAATTATAGTAATGTTTTTACTATAATTTCCTTAGAGCTGTATTAGAGCTTTGAATTAGAGGTCAATTAAGAGTCTCACAGATAAATGGACTGAAATCATAGAAAGGCACAGATAGAGAAATCTGAACATATGAGAAATATGAAAAATATTAAAACCTCATTAGTAATCAAAGAAATGCAAATTACTCTATGAGAAATGTCTAAGTGGGTACCTTATCAAGTTGTCAATGATACAGAATAAAATACTTGTGAAGCTGTAGTGATATGAGCACACTAACAGGTTGCTGGTAGCAAGGAATTTCTGGAGAGCTATCTGGCAATATGTATCAAGTACCCTAAAAAAGTTCAACAGTTTGATTCCTGAAGTGCACTTTTAGAATGACGTAATTTGAGATGCAGTCAAACATTTATGTAGAAAGATATCATGGAAATATAATTAATAATAAAGAAAAAATGGAAGGAAGGACCCATCTGAATGTCCATTCAAGGGGTAACATAATGAAATACAACAAAACCACGTCATGAAGCATTAGCAGACATTAAAAGTTATGTTTTTAAAAACTGTGTAATAGAGATTAATAGCATATTTTAAATGATTATTTTTAAAGACTATAAATATTTTAAGTACTACATGATATAAATAATAGCATGAAAAAGTTTATGCTCTATTTAAAGTTAAGTAAAAATGATAACATATAAAAATATTAAAGATGGTCCTACCTTTGTATACATGAAAGACTTAAAAGCTTATCTTTACTGAAAAGATTCCAGAAATGTAATTTTTTAAAATTTGTAACATGTTATCTGTAACCTGGAAAACACTGTTTCCAATAAATGAATGTGGACACTTTCTTCTCTCTTTCCATCTCAAAAGGGTGCTCTTGCTGAATTTTCAGGAACTTGTCATTTAGTTTGAGTCTTCCACATCTATTTAATTCTCTGAATTAATATCAAGGTCAGGACTTAACAATTAGATTATATGTGCATAGTTATAAAAGTGGTATGTCACCTCCTTCAATGAAATTCTTCACTATGCTTATTTTTGAAAAGATATAAGATTTCTGCAAATTAGATGCATAAAATAATGGTGAAAATAAGTTATAACATGGATCCTTTAGTTTTCATAGGGAAAACCATTGGGTATGATTAAAAGAACTGATAAAAGGCACTACACAAATTATCTTTTATGAAGCACTTCAATGAACTACGACTTTTTAAAGAGAAAATAAAGGTGTATGGATTATTTGCTGTTTGAAATGTACGTGAATTTTATGCATTTGTGGGTTACTAAAGTAAAGCTGGTCCAGAAATGTTATTGTTACCCTTATCATTTTTATCTCAGTGATAACCCTTGAGCTTGACTAAGAAAAATATCTTATTTTGAAATTCAAATATTAAGTGCAGCAAAAGTAAATAAAGTCTTGAGCTATTGAACATAAAAAGCAGACAGATGGAAGCAGCAGATGACATGATCCTGTCATCATCCCCAGGAGGCTAGAATCACTTCACCTACCTTAGTTAATACTCTTAGCTATTCAAGAGCAAAATAATGGAGAGAAACACAGCAAGCCTGTGACAGGGCTTCTGAAACATGACATGCAGGATGCTACCGTTAAGTGGAAACACGGTCATTATCAGTGTGGGAGTCATTAAGAATTTTTAAAGGAAAGAAGTTCTTACAATTGCTGGAAAGCAACACCACCAACAGCAATACTAAAAGGCTGGGATGATAGTTACAAAAATGAAGGAAAGAGAAAAAAGGGGGAGAGGAAGAGAGAGAGAGGAAGGGAGGGAAAGAGGGAGAGAAAGAGAGAGAGGTAAGGGGAGAGAGGGAGGGGGGTTATATCTTTCAAAATGAAAGCTTGAAACATTTTATTAAAGAATAAAAGCCACAAATGTGAATTTCTGTTGCTTTTATTCTGATCAGTGAGTTTCAGTCAGGGTCATGTGTTATGTCAAGATGTTGTGAAAATTCTCTACATTTAGATATAGTAACCATTAGCTAAATACAAACTTAAAATTTTTAATTAATAAAAATAAAGTATAATTAAACATTAAGCTCCTCAGTCACCCACTTCAAGTATTCATTAGCCATATGTGACAAATGCTTACCCTATTGGACAGCATAGATTATACAACATTTCTTTTATCATGGCAAAAGGTTGCATTGGACAGTACTATCATAGAAATCAGAAAAAACAAAACAAAAGAAAACAAAATGAAAATACAGCTTCTACAGAGTGGACCATTTGGTTCTGAGGCAGATCCAGACAAAAGTGAGGTCTGTAGCCCAGAGCACTGCTCCTGGAAGGCAGTTTCTCCTCTCCACCTCTATCTGAAGAACAGCCTCACTTCAAGTCGAGTTCCCTTTGATGCTTTCAGAAAACGGAGACCTGAATGTCAAGGACATCCCTTCTTATTTATATTCAGTGACAGATAAAGGGAAGCTGATCAATAGATTCTAGCTGTAAATAACTTAGAAGAAATATTATTAGCTCTGACCAAACTCTGATGCATTTCTCTTCCTGTCTTGAAGGCGTTCATTCCAGTGGTAAATGTTATACTGTTGTCTAAACTACCTGAGCTTGGATCTTCATTTACTAACCTTCGATCTTAAAGTGAAGAGTGCAAACTTTCATAGATTTTTTTGGGTACACATTGCCTGTTTGGTTGAGTTTTATGTTAAGATATTTAAACTCAAGTGACCTCTAGTTTAATTAACCTTTAGAGTCCTAGATCAACCTTTTCAAGACAGGAATGCCAGGCTAAGTACATCATCTCCCTCTGTCTAATTCTGCACAACCACTTGGTGCTTATCTATTAGAAGCCAAGGCATGTTTCCTTCTGTTAGGTAAAAGAGCAATGATGATTAAGTTAGCACTATTTCAAAATGGCCTGTAGAGAGTGCCTATCCCTTGCTGGAAAAACAAACAAACAAACAAACAAACAAACAACTTATTTTTTAAATTAGAGTAGCCAAAAACTATAAAATATCAAGAACATTTCTAGTAAATCCTAGAGCCCTGCTGTGCTGAGCTCCCATTATGTAAATATAAATAAATCATCCTGTGATTTGTACTCATGTGTTCCCAAACAACTTTGTGTTTATTTCACTTTAACCAACACTACAGTTAGATGCTATTATCAAGATAGTTAAATACAGTGTATAATGGGAGAATGGAAATTTTATTGTTGCTGCTAGTCAAATAATTATTTTTTTAAAAGTTATAATCACTTTATTTCCTTGCATTTTGTTTTGTTTCTGGTGTGTGTGTGTGTGTGTGCGCGCGCGTGTGTGTGTTTTCATTGGGGCTCTCATCTTGTCTTTTTCCATTCTCACAATTCCACGCCCTTCTGATCTTTTGGAAAATCATTTAAATTTTACATTCTTTTGGAAGATTTTTGATTTACCAAGTCAAATTTTGATCAGACCCTCAATTTGTTTTGCTGAAACAATTTCTCTGAACAAGTGAGGGGCCATTCATTGAGCCCGATAATATGCATCAATGTCTGTATTCCATATAAATGAATCTATCAGAAGACTTAACAAAACATAATCAGATAATGATCACATCACATTTAAAAGATCACATATAAAAGATCTAAAAATTACCAATACAGGATATAAACAATAAAAGCAAGAAGACATGTATAAGGACACATGCTTCTTAGGATCATTTCAATCTAATGCACAACCTCCCTCTGATTACAATACATAAGTTTAAGAATTCTTAGTTCAGATGAATGAAGAATAAAACTAAATTTGTGAGTTCTAGTTTATAAAGATCTTTAGTAAAATAAAAAGTTAAGAAAAATTAGAGAAAAGGACTAATTTACATGCACATTTATGAATTCCTACGCAGTTTTCTCTTTTAAAAAATACAGCTATGAAAATATGACCTGAAAGACTGATGCTTTTTCAAAAGCTGATTATGAAGGTCAACTACAAGATTTAATCAATTACTTATCATGGTATATGGCCAATACTATAGAACCCCCAAAAGTATGTGGATCGTATTTATTGCTTTTGGTTTTCCAACCTGTGGACTTGCATGCCTATTTTATTTGTACTCTTCTGACTGGATTGGAGTTATCCGGAATGAAGTTCAACCCAGCTGAAGGAGGATAGTTCAGCAGTCTCTCCTTTTGGTCTTTCTTAGAGGAAAATTAATCTGAATTTTTCCCCTAATCCCTTCTTAGAGGGCCCACAGTGGCAGCAGGGAATAAAGGATCTAGGTGTTGGCGGTATTATAATGAGAGTACTAGCACCCTAGACTAATCACAAACACCCCGCAACACCAAGAATCCCAAGTGGCCAAAAAAATATGTCTGCTTCCTACAACAAATTACTGCATATCTCAATTTCTCCCTACCATTGTTATGATTCAAGGTGATCTCTCTTCAAGCTGTATCCCAGGGACCAACTTTAGCCTTCAGTCAATCTTACAGCTACAGACTAATAATGTCCCCATTCAGTGACTGGTTCTATGAGTTCTAATGTGTCTCAACATTCAGACATAGTCTTTCCACCTTTGTACTCTCTGAAATAGTCTATCAGTATTGACAGCTTGCCTTAGCTGCTCTAGAGTTTATTCCACTTGGAAAAATAACTAAGGGTGTGGAACTCCCTCCCCTTCGATAAATTCTGATTCCTGTGATTGTGCTTTTCAACTTGTGACCGTAAGTCCCAAAATTCTAGATTCTAAACATAAATCTTTTACCAAATTCTTCTGTCCTTCAGAAAATTATTTAATCTTTTTGGACTTCATAATTTCTGATCTTTGAAGTGAGGATAGTGGTTTAAATCCTTCTAGCTCTACATTCTATTATTTTTTACTTGTATTTAATCTGTGTGGTTAAATAGCATCTCCCTCTGCTTTAAGAATAGTGTAAATGCCTTAAAAAAGTAATGACTTACAACATAAAATATGTACCTTAACTGTTATCAGGCAGCCTGTGGCACCCCAATGCATACGTAATGATAGTTCTCAGAGACCAGTTTCAGCATTAAACTCTCATTTATGTTGCTTCATCATATCAGCTTAGAGTCACTGTTTGGAAGTGAAGTGACAGGGTAGGCAATGGATCAAACAAAAACTGTTGGAATAATTGTGTAATGTTTCAGTCTTCAGTGAGGAGCTTGCCTGTGACCTATCAAATCAATGTATACACAGAAAGAGACCACAAAGAATATAGAATTCTAATTTTGGTCTTGTGTCAATTCTACTGGGTAAATTGCTGAACATAGTAGTTTGGATTATTGTGCAATAGAAATTCATTCTGCCTCTCCTTTTTTACTCTGGTTAGAGCATACTTCTCTGCCTCAGAGGTGTTAGGCTTAACCATAAGACCTGCTCTGGCCAATGGAATGTTGGGAGACATGACGTAAGCAGAGCCCTCACATTTGTTTGCATGACTTGGCAGTGACTAGCCATGAGTAGAGTGGAGAGCTTGTCATAGAAAGACACTACTTGAAGCCTAGGATCCAGAATAAAACATAAAAAACATAACAGAACTCAACCCACAGCCTCGAATAAACCCCGCACACCCTGCAGCCTGAAGCTAAAAAAAGTCCAGATGAGCCAAACTCTAGCTGACCCATAGATTCTTGAACATAAGAAAGAACACTCTTGCTATAAGGCACTGTTTTGTTTTGTTTTGTTTTGTTTTGTTTTGTTTTGTTTTGTTTCAGTGGTTCCCTGGCTGGGAATCGGACGCAGGCCATGGCGTTGAGAGCACTGAAGCCTACCTACTACACCACCAGGGAACCCTAGGCACTAGTTTTTTAATTGGTTTGTTATGCAACATTACTGTGACAATACCTGATCAACAAATTGTGGTTGACACAACAATATATATACCTCTAATATCGAGGCCAGGAATGATCCATCTCTGCGTTTAGTACAACTGCTAAGAACATAAGGTTCCCAAAGCCCTGCACTGAACCAAGATGTTTTAACCCAGAAGGGCTCAGGAACAAAATTAGGAAAAAGATTCAAACTAAAAATTCTTCCAGTGACAATAAGAAGTGATGAGGAACAGGACTACCCAGGATAGTACTACCCAGTACCAGCCCCAGCCTCGTACTACTACCATAGATCTTGTAATCTCAGCAAATCAGTACATTTTTCTGAAGCTAAGTCCTTAGCTTACTCATGTATATTATATGGTTAGGCCTTGTTCTCTATCTCACATCTTTTACAAAAATAAACTCTAAATGGATCATAGACCTAAATCTAAAAACATAAAATCATATAACTTCTGGAAGAACACATAGGAGAAAATCTTTGTGACCTTTGGTTAGGCAAACATTTTTTAAATATAATTTTTTTTAAAAAAAGAGCACAATCTATAAAAAAATTAATAAATTAAACTTCACTAAAACGGAAAAGAAAAACAGAAGAAATTTGCTCTACAAAAGATAATATTAAGAGAATGAAAAGATAAGCCACAGACAAACAGAAAACATTTGCAAGTCACATTTCTGACAAAGTTCTTAAATCCAGAACATATGAGGAACTCTCAAACTCAACAATAAGAAAACAAACAACTTAATATAAAAGTAGGCAAAAGATCTAAACAGATATAAGGATGGCCAATAAGCACATGAAAAGATGCTCAGCTTCATTAATCATTAGAAAAACGCAAATTAAAACCACAATGAGATACTATACATATTAGAATGGCCAAAACTTAAAAAATAAATAAATAAGCACACTTGACAGTAAGTGTTGATAGGGATGAAGAGCAACTGGAACTCTCCCGCAGTGCTGTAAGAAATGTTAAATGATGCAACCACTTGGGAAAACAGTTTGGCAACTTAGTACCAAGTTAAACATACTTAGAATATGACTCAGCCAGTCCATTCTATAAAAAGTTTTGTTCACACAAACACTTACACACAAATGTTTATAGCTGTTTTTGTTAAACACTCCAGATATCCTTCAAACAGATGTCCCTCATGGTACATCCATAAAATGAAACACTACTGGTAATAAAAAGAATCAAACTATTGATTTACTCAACAAATGAATGAATCTTAGCTGTGTTTTGCAAAGTTAAAGAAACCAACATACTGCATATTCCATGCTTTCATTTACATGACATTCTGAGAAACACAAAAGTACAAGAACAGAGATTGCCTGCGGTCAGAGGGCGGAGGAAGGGTCAACTATAAAGAGACAGCACAAGGGAATTTGGGGAGTGATGGAACTTTTCTGTGTTATAAACTATAGTGGTGGATACATGACCCTATGTAATTGTCAAAAACCATACAACTGTATACCACAAAGAAAATTTCATTGTACATATATTAAAAATTAAAAATAATTTTAAATTAAATACTTAAAATTATATTAGGCTAGATTATCTTTAATGTCCCTTCCAAACCTAAAAATCAATGACATAAATACCATCAATCATTTTCTTTAACTTTTCTGTTTTATAAGCTGATACACATACTATGAGTGAAAAGCACCAACTCAACCTACTTTGTTTTCTTTGCATGGTCATGATGAAATATCTTCTGCAATACTTTTGAAACACTGTGACATGTTTTGTTATATTTTCTCTTCCTAAAGAGCAAGTCACTGGACATTTATCAGTCTATAGTTTGTTTAGGACAGTGTTTGCATTGGGCATGTGTAGATTTCAGTTAACCTATGGCCATGAATCCATCATGTGACAGAACTTACGCAGTCAGTAGGCGGTCTGTTTGTCATAAAAGTGAATGTGCTTTCTCAAGGACTGCCTTTCTTAACTTAGGATAAAAATGGTAAAGCCTCTTCATGCAGAGAACACAGGTTTTCAGATGTGACATAGAGCAAAAGCAAAAGCTTTCCATTTGGATACTGACCCACAGGCCTATGGCAGCCAGCCTCCAAGATGGCCCGCCCCAATGATCTTGCCTCCTGGAACTTGTACCCTTGTTTGGTCTCTTCCTATATTGAAACAGGGTCAGTCTCTGTGACCAGTAGCATTTGGAATAAGGGATGATATGTGATCTCTATGATCAAGTTATAAAAAACTGCCACTTCTTATTTGGGTGTGCACGCTCTTGCTCTTGGATCACTCACTCTGAGGAAATCTATGTCTTGAAAGGTTCTTTGTTGAGGCTCATGTAGCAAGGAACTAAAGCCTCTGCCATCAATGGCATGAGAAATCTGGGAAATGGATTTTGGCCCACTCATGCCTTCCTATGAAACTACAGTGCTGCTGACAGTCCAATTGTAACTTCTTCAGAAAGCTTGGGCCATTACCACCCAGATCAGATAAAAAAAAATAGAAAAAAATAAAATCATTCTGTTTTTACTTGGCCCAAAGGAGAAAATACTGTAACCAACATGGAGAAAATGAGGCTGAGTTCAGACACAGATGAGTAGAGAGAGAATCAAGTGAGGAAGAACTAGATCAGATACTGATGATTGTACGTTCCCTCCAGACTTCTACGTAGTGATAGAGGATGCCATCAGGAATGAATCTCAATTACTCACTCACCCCTCTCACCTAGCCCTACCAGTCTTACCTTGAAAATATCTCAATATATGCACATTTCTCCGTACTCCTTACCTTTTGGTACTGCAGTCACGCTGAATTCCCTTATTCCTTGAAGGATCCAATCTCTCTCCTTCCAACCATTGTCTTTACTTAAAGAGACTGTCCTTTAGCTTCTCAATAGATGGCTGATTACCCTCCCTCAGGTTCCAGCTACAATGTTTTCTTCTGAACAAGGCCTTTCTTGTCTTGTCCATCTGATTCTAAGTGGCCTTTGTAGGTCCTCATTTTTCATTTCCTTTCTATCCTTAAACAGGCTATAGTGGTTTTGCTTATTTATTTGTTCACATAATCATTATCTAGCTCAATCCCATTACACATAAATACCATATAGACTAGAAAGACATCCCCTCATTCACCACTACATCTCAAAATCTGTAAAAACAGTTGCCTTAAATCAGATACCCAACTGTTTGTTGAACAAGCTAATATAACGCCTACCAAAATCACTTATTATAATTAATCTTCCTATAAAATAAAGATAAATAAGTGAAATAATAAATTATGACAAGATTTCAAACCTTTGGATGCTCTCTATGGTTTTTCAAATTAAGCACATGAAAGTTCGACACACAATCCTGATCAAGCTGGTAAATTTGGGAAGCAGGCTGCTGAATGCCAGCTCTTCAAAAGTCACCAGCACAACCTGTTGATAAACCAACACCAAGTTTATTGGTTACTGCCATGATGGAGGATGCCATCGCCACCTGGTTTTGGCAGTGTCTTGGTGAGATATGGCAAGACTGGAATTTATTAGGAATTAGAAGTTTGGGTGGATCTTTCAGTGGAGGAATAGTGAAAGACTTGATTAGGACTAAGAGTCAGACAACCTTCTGGACTAGTGGAAACAGCAAGGTGAGAATTTTAACACAGGGATTCAAAGAATTTTCTAGTCATGTAGACAATAAGGTTTTTTCAGGTGGTGGGCGTTTTGGTCCTCATTGTTCAAGCCATGTTGAGGGTAGGTGATTTTGATTCACAGGGTGAAGTCTGGATCACAATAACACCCTATAGTTCCCATTTTCCCACAACTAAATGAAATCAAGTATTTAGCAATTAAATGGATTACCTTACCCTAACCCTCAAAAATTATACATTTTTAAAACAGGTTCCCAAGAAAAACCTTATGTATTTAGTTTAAAGTAGGACTATTGGAAATGGGCAGGAAAAACAGACTCCATTCAAATCGGCTGCTCCCAAGTCTTGCGTGAGGATAGCCAATTGCCATAAAGTGATAAAAAGAAGAATTCCATGAATGCACATTAATCTTTGGTCCTTTCAGAAAATAACATGTTCGTTCCATTCCCGGCCCGCTGCGGAGGCAGACCAACTGCCGGCACAGTGTGCACTATGCCTGCACAGGGGCTGTGGTTCCCAAACACAGCTGGCTCCCATGAAGGCGTCCGCGACTCCTGCGCAAGGGTGTGCGGCTCCCCTTACGGCCCGCTGTGGAGGCAAGCTGGCTGCCTTCCTACCGCGGGTCAGACACACAGCTTTGGACTTCTGCACGCGCATGCTCGCGTGCCCCTGGGTCCTGAAGCAGTGCGAGCCTGCAGACTCTGCCCCATCATTTGGCCACGGTAGCAGGCCCTGGAAGAAAGGTGGATTTGATAGCATTCGCCCCAGCCTTGGCCCGCATCACCCAGCTTCCCCAGCATAGGGCAGAAGGTGGAGCTGCCCCAGTCTGCCTTTTGTTGGCCTCTCCCCTTTCCTACAGCCTCCCCAACCAACTAACTAACTACAGGAAGCGGAGGGACCATGATAGATGCACACCACCTCCAAACGTAGCAGGAGACCAGAAATAAGAAATAAACAACCCCTCTCTCTCCCAAAACTTGCCCCCCGCCTCCAGTTGCCACCTCGTGTCTTCCCTATAGCAAGATACCACAAAAGTACCAATCTGGTCTTCTGGGCACTACTACTGAACATAATGCCGTCATGTCAAAGAGGAAGAACCCAGCGGACAGGATGAATTCCTTAAAAACTAAAACTCCTCAGAAAGATCAGGAAATTCATCAAGACAGCTTCTTAGACCTAGAAGTTTCTGAACTAAGTGACAAAGAATTTAAAGTACCATTCTAAAGGCTCTGAGAGAAATGAAAACATACTGGCAGAGCACCGTGGCTGACATAAACAACATAAAAAAGGACATGAATGACATAAAAAAGGAACACCATGAACAAAAGGAACAATTTAACAAAGAAATTCAAAACATAAAGAAGATTGAGATGGAAATGTGGGAAATAAATAATACAATAAAAGAAGTGAGAAATGAAATAACTGCCATAGAAAACGGGGCCAACCAGATGGAGGAAAGAATTAGTGATATCGAAGATCAGAACATGGAAACAGCTCAGAAAGAGGAAGAGAGGGAATATAGAACCAAAAGGATTGAAAGAGCTCTGCAAGAAATATCCGACTCCATGAGACAAAACAACATCAGGATAATAGGAATAGAAGAAGGGGTAGAGCATTCTACAGAGAGCATACTCAAACAAATAGTAGATGAGAACTTTCCAAACCTATGGAAAGATCTGGAACCCCAAGTTCAAGAAGAAAACAGGTACCCTAGATACCTGGACCCTAACAGACCTTCTCCAAGACACATGGTACCAAAGATGTCCAAAACTAAAGACAAAGAGACAATTCTCAAGGCAGTCCGGGAAAAAAGAACTATAACCTTTAGAGGAAAACCCATCAGGCTGGCATCAGATTTCTCAGCAGAAACTCTACAAGCCAGGAGGAAGTGGAATCAAAAATTCAGAAATTTAAAAAAGAGAAACTTCCAGCCAAGAATAAATTATCCAGCAAAATTATCTTTCAGATATGAAGGTGGAATGAAGACCTTCTCAGACACACAGAAGCTGAGGGAATTTGCCAACACATGGCCAGCACTCCAAGAAATACTGAAGGAGGCTCTTCAACCTGAAACAAAACATCAAGAAAAATGGAACAAAGTTGGGACAACAAGAAAGAAACAAAAATAAAACAAAAACAAACAAAGAAATAAGGAAATCCTCACATATCGATCATCACTCTAAATGTTAATGGACTGAACTCACCAATAAAAAGACACAGAGTAGCAGACTGGATTAAAAACAGAACCCATCCATATACTGTCTCCAAGAAACACACCTCAGCCATAAGGACAAACACAGACTGAGAGTGAAAGGATGGGAAACAATACTTCAAGTAAATGGTAACCAGAGAAAAGCAGGAGTTGCCATACTGATATCTAATGAAATAAACTTCAGGTTAAAAAAGATAGTAAAAGACAAGGATGGACATTACATAATGATAAAAGGTACAATACAACAACAAGAAGACTTGATACTAATTAATATATATGTTCCCAACCAGGATGCACCAAAATATACAAAGAAACTACTAACAGATTTGAAAGGAGAAACTGATGAATACACAATCATTGTGGGAGACTTAAACACCCCGCTAACAGCCATGGACAGATCATCCAAACAGAAAATAAATAAGGAAATATCAGCTCTAAATGACACATTACAGCAATTGGACATCATTGACATTTACAGGACACTTCATCCAGCAAAAAGAGACTACACCTTCTTTTCCAGTGCGCATGGAACATTCTCAAGAATAGACCATATGTTGGGACACAAAAGTAGCCTCAGCAAATTCAAGAAGATCAAAATCATACCAAGTGTATTCTCAGACCACAAAGCTTTGAAATTGGAGATCAACTGTAAAAGGAAAGCAGAAAGAGACACATGTACATGGAGATTAAACAACAGTTTATTAAAAAAGGACTGGATAAAAGAACAAATAAAAGATGAGATTAAAAAATATAGAGAAACTAATGACAATGAAAATACAACATATCAGAATTATTGGGACACAGTGAAAGCGGTAATAAGAGGGAAATTTATATCATTACAGGCCTATCTTAAGAAACAAGAAAAATCACAAGCAAACATCCTAGCATCCCATCTTAAAGAACTAGAAAAAGAAGAGCAGACAAAACCCAAAGTCAGCACAAGGAAAGAAATGATAAAAATTAAAGCAGAGCTAAACCAATTAGAGAACAGAAGGACAATAGAAAAAGTTAATATAACGAAGAGCTGGTTCTTTGAGAAAGTCAACAAAATTGACAAACCCCTGGTTAGACTAATCAAAGGACGAAAGGAAAGGACACAAATATCCAAAATCAGTGGTACCACTGATACCACAGAAATACAAAGGATTATAAGAAAATATTATGAAGAACTTTATGCCACTAAATTTAACAACCTAGAAGAAATGGACAAGTTTCTAGAAACTTATAGCCTACCCAGACTGAACCAAGAACTGGATAATCTAAATAGACCAATTGATAGCGAAGAGATTAAAACGACTATCCATAATCTCCCTAAAGGCAAAAGCCCTGGACCAGATGGTTTCACCAATGAGTTCTACCAAGCATTCAAAGAAGAATTAACGCCTATCCTCCTCAGACTCTTCCAAAAAATTGAAGAGAAAGCAATACTTACTAACTCATTCTATGAGGCCAACATTACCCTAATACCAAAGCCTGGCAAAGATAACACAAAGAAAGAAAACTATAAACCAATATCTCTGATGAACACAGATGCAAAACTCCTAAACAAAATATTAGCAAACAGAATACGACAATGCATCACAAAGATCATACATCAAGATCAAGTGGGATTCATCCCAGGAGCAAAAGCATGGTTCAACATACGAAAATCAATCAACGTGATACACCACATAAACAAAATCAAAGATAAAGACCATATGGTCATTTCAATTGATGCAGAAAAAGCTTTCGACAAGATACAACATCCATTTATGATCAAAACACTGAATAAAATAGGTATAGAAGGAAAGTATGTCAACATAATAAAGGCCATATATGGCAAGCCCTCGGCTAACATCATACTCAATGGGGAAAAGCTGAAACCTATTCCCCTAAAATCAGGAACAAGACAGGGATGCCCCCTGTCACCACTGCTATTTAATATGGAAGTCTAGCCACAGCAATCAGGCAAGAGAAAGGAATCAAAGGTATCCAAATTGGGAAAGAAGAGGTCAAATTGTCGCTATTTGCAGATGACATGATCCTTTATATAAAAAATTCCAAAGATTCCACCAGGAAACTATTAGAAACAATAAACGAATACAGTAAAGTCACAGGATACAAAATCAATGTAAAAAAACCAACAGCATTCCTATATACAAACAACGAATCCACAGCAAAAGAAATGAGGGAGTCAATTGCCTTTGCTATCACAACAAAAAGAATGAAATACCTGGGAATTAATTTAACAAAGAATGTGACAGACTTATACACGGAAAATTATAAGACATTTTTGAAAGAAATTGGAACAGACTTCTGCACAGCAAAAGAAACCCATCAACAAAGTGAAGAGACAGTCAACTGAATGGGAGAAAATATTTGCAAATAACTCATCAGATAAGGGTCTAACATCCAAAATATATAAAGAACTAATAAGACTTAACAACAAAAAAACTAACAACCCAATTAAAAAGTGGGCAGAAGAACTAAACAGATATTTCTCCCATGAAGAAATACAAATGACCAAAAGACATATGAAAAAATGCTCAACCTCATTAGCTCTCAGGGAAATGCAAATCAAAACCACAATGAGATCCCACCTCACACCTGTGAGAATGGCTGTTATCAACAAGACAAGGAATAACAAGTGCTGGAGAGGATGTGGAGAAAAAGGAACTCTGGTACACTGCTGGTGGGCGTGCAAACTGGTACAACCATTGTGGAAGGCAGTGTGGAGGTTCCTCAAAAAATTGGGAATGGAGCTACCATATGACTCAGCAATCCCCCTTCTGGGGACCTACCCAAAAGACTTGAAAACCTTTGTCCGCAAAGACTTACGTACCCCAATGTTCATCGCAGCGCTGATCACAGTAGCCAAAACATGGAAACAAGCAAAGTGCCCTGTGACAGATGACTGGATAAAGAAGCTGTGGTACATTTACACAATGGAATATTACTCAGCTGTAAGAAAAGATGAAATATTGCCATTTGCAACAAAATGGATGGACCTGGAGATCATCATGCTAAGTGAAATAAGCCAGACAGAAAAAACAAGGAACTGTATGACTTCACTCATATGCAGAATATAAAACTGAAAGCAACAAAGATAAAAGAAATGAACAAACAAACAAACAACCCATGGACACAATCAATAGTTCAACGTTTATTTGGGGACGAGTGGGTTAGGGAGGGGAGAAAGGGGAGGGGGTGGGAGAGAAGTGGGGGAAGGTTAATATAAGGTGATGGAAAGAGAAGTCACATTAGGTGGTGAACTTATTATACAAGGTGACAATGCACTGTAGAACTGTATGCCTGAAACCTATGTAATCCTTGCTAACAGATGTCACCCCAACAAGTCTAACAATAAAAATGAATTAAAAAAAGAAAATAATATGTTCACTGAAAAATGATTCTTTGAAGTATAACAAGAAAGCATAAAATTTCTTAAGCTATGTAATAAGCGGATATATAACTTGTTCAATGAGACTTAGTTTATGTGTATCTGTTTAGTGCCTACTGTAGGTCAGATATTTTCTACGACATAATCTATGAAGTAGAGTGACTTTTGATCCAATTGCTTGATGAAGTCAATTAAACAATATGTTAAATTGATTGTTTCTCCTCCTTAAAAATAACCTTATGGAATATGTATACCAAAACCTCAATGGAATATTTTGAAATTACTTACAGCTATAAATTAGAATATTTATTTTTCCATGTCAACAAGTCTCAAAGAAGATTTTTACAGGCACCTATAACTCATCTGAAGATTAGAATAATTTAGGTTGAACTAACTACATGGTACAGCCATTCTGAAGGCAAAGTCAGTCAAATATTGGAATTTCACTTCATACAATTTAATGAGAATTCAAGAGCTAGATGCAATCTTAGAAATTACATGGTGCAATCAAACTCCAACTGGAGTTCATCAGTGATAAACAGTTTGCCAGAGTCAGTCAGTCATTGTCCTATGGCCAGACCTAGCTCTGAAAATCAGACCTTCTGACGTTTTTCCCATTGCTTCCACCCACGAATTGTGCCTTGACTTCCTGACAACCTTTTAAAAGTAAAATACTTTAAAAACAAGTGTTGCGTTTGGGATAAGCTAGGCTACTGATTTATTCAATATGTTTAGCTTGGAAATGGTTAGATGATAATACACTGATTTTTGCTTTAGTTCTTAATTAATAGATATTATTTCACAATAGTGAGATTGTTATGTTGCTTTAGCTGGGGCTCACAGGCCCTTTGGGAAATTCATTTTGGAACAGCAAATCTTTGCAAGAAGGCTCTTTGTCCTTTAACTAAGAGTCATCGTGCCCAGACACATAAAAAATAATTTCTGCTAATTGGCTAATGATACATACACGACTCACTTAAAAATCATTCACAACACTTTTTCAGCATTGATGTCTGTGGAGCTGTTCAGTTCCTTAGGGCACTTAAACAACGCCAGATCAAATTGATACTTTTCCAAGAATTTCTTTTATAAAGTTCTTTTAGCAGGTTGGGAATCCCTACATAATTTAAGAGAGAGCCCCTTTCACAAATGTCAATAGGAGTCTGCTCGTGTCTATTAGCTTAACTTACATCAGCCTGAGCTTGAGTCACAAGACAAAGCGTCAGACACTCAGCGCAGCATTGGCAACATTCTCTGCATCAGCCTCGTGTCCCTGTGGCTTTACACAAGGATGGACGATGATAATTGCTTCAAGAGGAAATGAATACACTCAGTGCCTCCCATGCTATTTGGCTGAATGTTTATAACAGTGCATTAGAAAGAAAACTTCCCTGTTTATGTCTATGTTTGTCCTTATCTGACGATTTATGGCTCTCCAATGCACCATGTTTTAACTACCTAATATTCAATACCTACTATTCTTTATGATATTTGAGTACATGCAATAAAAACCCTTATTAGAAATTTCTGAGGTGGCACAAAATAGGAGTCTAGGGCGACAATAAACATGCATTCCCGATTGAAGGTCTTGAACTTGTGAGTACATCTATTCAATATTGTAGCAAGCTGTAACATCCACAGTGAAATAGTTTATGATGCCAGTATCTAAGAGAAACCTTTTCTGCAGAACTGAAGATCGTTATTAAAATTGCTCAGTGCCCAGCAGTAATGTTACTCCTAGGCATTCTAAGGTATGATAGTGGTTAATATTTAAAAATAAATTTAAGAATACGGATTACACATCACCTTTCGGAGCTCTTGCCTCTACCAAGCAACCAAGATATTTTTGCCCACTACCATTGATTTTCAAAATGGAAATGTTTGCTTTTCTCTTTACCTTTTCCTTTTATTCTCTCTTGATCTTTATTTCATGTGTTTTATTTGTGCTTGCTTTGTATACAGGGGGACTGGCAGAATTCTGAAGTATAAGAGTTACTGACCCTGCAACCCCACTCAGTCTTCCTTTTCTGTAATAGAATAGGGATAGTAATGAACCAAATTGCAATAATCTGCTCATCAATGTGCTCTTTATTGCCTTTCTTCCCCTCCCTTTCTCAGACCCTTAGGGTTACCCCACAATAGACTCTTTCACTCAGTCCTTTTCTCAGGGTCCTCTTCAGGGTAAACCCAAACTATACATGTATTAAATAGGAAGTTCTCAGTTATACATGCTACAAATATCTTTTCCAATTCTTTTTCTTGATTTTTCACTTACTGATGTCTCTTGATTGACAGAGGTTCATGTTTTTAATGAGGACAAGTTTGTCAATCTTTTCCATAAAAGATCATGCTATTTTTTTAAAATTATTTTCCTACTAAAAGTTCTTAAAAATAGTATCTTATACTATATTATAAATTTTGATTGGTTTGACTTTCATGTTTAGATTTAAAATCTATCTGGAATTATTCTTGTATATAGTGTGAGGTAAAGATCAGATTGACCTGGGGTTTTTTTTCATATGAACATCCAATTTTCCCGGTAACACTTGTTAAGAAGACTGAGGAGTCATCAAGCAATACCATACCAATTTCTTAATTCTCTTAAAATACAGAAGGTGATAAAAAATGTATACATATTTTAAGAAAAAATGTATTAAAATTATAATATTCAATATATGCTGATAACAAAAGATAAATAGAAGTCATGTTTGACTTCTGCAATGACAAGAGGTGCTCAAAGTGGTTACCATCAGCGTACAGACACTGCTGATCATGGCGAACTACTGCTTTAGTAGCATCGACCAAAGTGTCCACTTGTATCGCTGTGCATGCTGTTTCAATTTCTTCCCGAAGTGCTGCCAATGTAGCCGGTTTTCTGTGGTACACCACATTCTTAAGGTCGCCCATAGGTAGAAGTCGAGGGGTGTTAAGCAGGAGAAAGTGGGGGAAACTCAACCGCACTCTTCGTCTTATCCATTGTCCTGCCAAATGGTCTTGTGCTCCTCAAATGACAAGCATGCTTCTGCCATTTTCTGTGACTGTATTACTCGTTCCGTAGTGACACTAGCATTCATTTGATTACTGCCATCTTTTGAACGAACATCTTGCTACACATTGCTACTGTAATTCAATTCAACTTAGAAACGTAATACATCGATAACATCTCTTAAAATACGTATGCATTTTTTGGCACCCCCGGTATAATAGAAATCAAAATAATCATAGAATATTTTCAGATTTGCACCAAAATATTAATAAAATGGTTTAATTTATTTTATTACCCCCATCCTTAATGTTAAATCTTGCCAGGGACAAATTCACTAGCCACTAAAAAGAAAGAAAGAAAAAGAAAGAAAGAAAGAAAGAAAGAAAGAAAGAAAGAAAGAAAGAGAAAAAAGGCGGGTATTTATCTTTTGACAAGAATGAGAGAAATTTTCTTACTTGGCTACAAGTTCATCAAAGAAAGAAAAAAAATTTTTGGACAGCGTATTAGATAAAGAGCTCAGACATGCAAATTGGCTTTCCTCAGGTAAAGGAGAACAACCAAGCCTTACAATATAATCACCATGTCAATAGGAATTCTCAGACCATGGCCCCCAGGGGTTTGGTTTAGAGACCATTTGCCATGGGCTTAAATTGCAATTTAACTAATTCAGGTCTTATTTCAGTCTCTAATCCTCCTTTCATGTTGTTTCATCACTTAATGGATTTACTTAATCTGCTTTTGATCTAATTTAATACTGAATTATTTTCAAATTATTTCTATATGGTAGGCCAGTTTTTTATAAATATTCAAATGACATCCAATTTAATTCTCAAAATCATTTGTGGAATTATTAGACTATCCATTTATAACACTAAGTTATACAAAGAGCAATTTATATCTCTACTCTTGCATTGTCCAGGTTGATAATATTTACATTTCATTTTATCACATTTAGTATTTCTTTTTTGTTTTATAGGTTACTCTGAACATTGAAAACTAATAAGGGGCATTTCCATTATCGTGAGCATGTAAATATTCACTCCAGAACCCAGTAGTGGGCTGAGATAACATTTTCTTCTCTCTGTGCCACGTAAAAATGTTCCTAACGTACTGGTAAAACCAACCATCTTTCCTTACATTGCATTAAATCTTTAAAATCATGTCACTGTTTTCTTTAAATCTGCCCCAGTTATTTGTCATGGAGCTTTCCTGACCCCACCCCACCCCCACTGGAAACTAATTGGCTTTTCTCCCCTTTGTGAAGAAGCTATTTCAACATGTCACAAATACTTTCCAGTTTTTTAGTGGATTTTTCTGTTATTAGGATTCATTCCATTCCTTTTGATGAAGACATTCTTCTTGGAGCCAACTGACTTCCTGTTCTAATTTTTAAAAATTCTTCTCTTTTTTTATTAGGTTTTATTTTGAGAAAAATGTTTAAAACTGTAAATAACAATATAAAAACCCATATCATCTACACCCCAAATTAATAATTGCTTGCCCCATTTGTCTTATTTTTTCAATAAATAGATTGAAGCATACTAAATAAACATAAAACCTCATTTATTCCCAATTTCTAGTCCCATTCTTCTACCATTCTGCACATGCTCACAACTACTGCCATAAATTTAGTGTGAATTTTTGCAATCAATGTTCATACTTCTTTTATATATACATAAGCATTAATAACATAAAATATTGGCTGAAGTCATGTTTCTCAATCTATATGTAGGAAGGGGCTCGGTGTTTTAGTTTTTACTTTTGTATCTTCCACAATCTGTTGCAAACCATATATGATGCTCTCATATGTATCTGATACATAGATTGAGCCACATGTGACTTACTGAGTTCAGCCACACCTAAACTACTCAATAATTTCAATGCTCATTCAGACAAATCCACAGATGGCATACTTGGTTGTCATGGCAATATCAAGGTCCATCCCTATGCATGGGTGTGGCATTCTATAATGTTATCATTTTTCAAAGCCCCTATGGAAATCTTATTTCTCCAATTTTCTTTTTCAGTTTTATGGTTAGTCTATTGTTTGCCCCAGTACATATTGACTCAGACATCTGTGAAGTTAAACAATTTCCTGAAAATGTTTTTGACAATGACACTCAAAGAAGAGGCTTTTTGCACTATTGATCTTTAAAAAAAAAAAAAAAAAAAAGACAGTCTTGCAAAAAGACAGTCTCCCAGGGAACCACCAAACAGGACAAGTAATGACAATGCTCTGGCACTAGGTCTACAAAAAAGCCCTAACACTCTCTACCCATTCCAGTTGCAGCCAGGCTACTAGTTGCTCGTTTTCACTGTGATTGCAGACAATTGGTTTTCAAGGATAATACAAAGCTGCAGACTAGAGAATGGGACTACCATAAATTAAAACATCACAAAGCTCTCTATTCTTACTGACATTCAGCCACTCTCTTGAATAAATGCACTGCAGATTGCTATAAGTCTTTTATTAATTTCTAGAGTTCTGAAAATTTGATTCTGACAATTTTTGCCTGTTTTCTCATTGCTTTTATGGAGGAATTTTCAAAAGTCTTTAATCTGCCATTTTCAATAAAGCCCTACAAATCAATTTTAAATCCTTAATTACCTAGAAAATTCATGTTAGAAAACATTTTGCCCCACCCTAAATTTATTTGACTATTTATTTTAAAAAGGGGATTTTCCTTTCCTTTCTAGGTGTGAATGATTATTCTGATTGATTACACTGCCTGAAATTTCTAGTTAATAGGTAACTGTGTACCTGGCATCATCTACATAGTTTTATAGAGATTGTGTTTGAAGTATAATCTCTTGGAAGTTACAAATAACAAGACCATAAAGGTTATTTTACAATATTAACTGAAATAATCTATATAGTTCTTTTTTCACTAGGAGAAAAACCTAACTAATGGAATGATTTATTTGTCCTAAAAATCCAGTATTCTGGTTTCAATAGGTGCCTTTAAAAACTGAGAGATCTCAAGGTGAACCATTTGTTGAAATTATAAACATACTACATTTTATAATGACTTTCCCTGAATTAAATAAGTTGTCATTCAGGCAACATTTTTTACTGTGAAATGTGCCAGCAACTTCTCTGCTTTACCTCCCTGCCCTGTTCTGAGACTTAAAGCTATCATATGATGAGTTTCATGGAAAACGAAAATAATTATTTCAGAGTGTGAACAGAGATTGCCAAGCTGAAGTCATTCATGTCAAGGGAACTAAAATAGACCCAGGTAGCCATGAAGAAGTTTGTCTTACACACATTCCACCCAGCATGTGTTTGCATGGACTTTTCAACTTTTCAGCTGTGCCTAAACTTGATCATCTCTTTACCACAGCTACCAGACCATCTGTGTTTCTTGAAAGGAGCCAACTCGATTTGCCGACCAGCATCCTTCATTTGTATGTTGGGCTCAACCAATTAATTTAGCCATATTAACTTAGCCATAATCCTTCATTTACATAAAGCAGACTGGACTAAGGACAGCACAGGCAGCCTTTAATAAGTCCTGCCTTTCTGGGTCCCCCCTCAATCACACTTTAGGTTGTGTGCCTCAGACTGCAATCCCTCATTTACTCAAATAAACACTTTTTATTCTTCATTATAGTCTAAATATTTTGTTGTTGTTGTTAACAAGAGTTTTAGTTTCTGTGTGCTTCCAACAAACCTTTATGTAGCCACAATGACACTTACTATGTACTACCCATCGTCTCCTGCAATGCACTCCAATTCATCAAACAAATTCTCATAAATGTGATTTATTTCAGGAAAACATACTCCATGGTGTATTTTACAATTTAGGAGCCATCTATGGTTGGAAAAAGTTACATGTACAGTCATTGTACAACCTCCCACATTAGCAGATGTCTTTATTACTTGTACTTTTTAAAAAAATTCAAATACCAAATTGCCATTTCAGATCAGGGTATCTGAAAGAATCAGAATTAAATTTCTATCTTCTTGTCCTTGCTCAGTGAATTTCACTTTTTCCTTTCATCTAGGTCAGTTTGGTGACAATGAGAACATGGCTTCCCTATGGAGGTCATGCTGGGAAAATGGATGACAGAAAAATGTGCTAATATCATCAAACACTCAGTAACCACAACAAGAATGCAATTAAGCACAGAAGAGATGCATCTGCATACAACTTTTAAAACTGTATAATTGTTGGATAATTCTGGGAAATTATAGTTTAACGGAAAACAAGCTGAGCTGTCACTCCCTATTGTCAAAGTGTGAAATACAGATCATGTACAGAGGAAATGAAATCTCAAGAGGAGCTTTTCCCCACTGGCTGCTTTCGTGACCTCACATGCATATGATGGTTAGAAGGTAAATACTTAGCATCATTTTGGGAAGGTGTGGAAACTTCAGGGTGAAGAGGGGCTGCAGAATTTGCTAGTAAAGGAATGCTAATCTCTGTAAATAAGTATCTATCAATTCCAAAGCTGGAAAAGCAGCAAAACCTTCACTCCAAGTGGCAGATAAAGCCTACAGTCAGAGGCAATGGCAAGAGTCTGAAGAGAGATGTAAGCATATAAAATTACAAATTATTAGACAAGCTCTAAAATAGCCAGGATGTTGTTTAATAATTTGTAATATCACCGCCAGATTGAATAAACTAAGAATTTATGACCCCGGAAAGCTAAAAAAAAAATATCCTCCTGCTGAGAGTATCTGGATCCTGGAAACAGTCTCTTCATCTCTGCATTTTCTTAATGAACTCCAGAATTCTCTTATGGAAGCTGAATGGCATCACAGAATTGATTGTCTGACAAATTACAAAGATAACCAGCAGCACGTTAGATTTAAGGAGTATATTTCCCCTATTTTTCTCAGCTTTGAGGTTTTCATAAAAATTTCACAACAATTAGAAAAGTCCCAGTGCATGTCCTGTTAAACATATATTCAGTGATAATACTGAGGCAGTATGTATAGTGGTCCAAGTTTCATGACTCTCAACTCCAATTCTCTCAGTGTTTATGTGATATTTGTCACATAAATGCATGCTTTATAAACATGCATATACACTGAAAGAGAAAAATTCAGTTGTCCTCAGAGTGACTGAAAACACACAAAAACTACAAAAATCTTGGCATAATTTACCTTTTAAAAAAATCTCAAAAAATACAAATAACAGCAGAACTTCTCAAAAGACCATATATATCTTGAGGTAACTGATCTGCAGAAAATTGTTTCCATTTGCTAAGAGTAAAAATTATGTTTGAATTCTATGGTGATTTTATGAATAATTGCAACACCCCTTCTAGTTTTCATAAAGCTCATGAAATTAAGTTGTTCTCCACATGCTAGTCCTGTTAACAGTTTACCAAAGACAAGCCTGCCCAGGCTGTCACAAATGCAGCGAGATACGGTTCATTTTAATACATTGTTACATTCTTCCTTGAGCTCATAATCGTTTTAAAGATAATATATTTAGTAGTGGTTTTCTACCTTGTTTTATTCTGCCACGCTTCATATGTAACTGTGCAATAAAATTTCCATGGGTACCCCTAACAGAGGCATATCACAAAATATTCTTCATTTCACATTTTAGACTTTCAAGAACTATTGTGCAAGCAGAAAACACATACTGACTAGTGTGTCCCTTACTCACTCCCCACTCCATCCCCCCTAGTTATACCATTGGACATGATCTAGATCTTTAAATTTGTTTGTGTTAAGCTATACCAGAAACACTAGGACAGCAAAGAACAAATTCTTTACTGTTTTACATTAATTCTCTTCAACTCGCATGTTGAGATACGTAGGTATGTAGCAAATGAGTTTTGAGACAAGAGTAGAGACTAGAACACATGATCTGTGCATGATCCAAAACCTATTTTATCCAAGTAATAATTCAACTATCCAAATTTACATTTATCCATGCGAGTATTCTGTACATAAGCATATGTAACACAGTAGAAAGAAGGCAAAGAATCACAGTAGTAAGGTAAATCTCAATCTCCTCCAAAATCTCTTGGTGTGGTTCCACCAGGAAGTCAGACCAAAAGGAAAGTATTTCTTCTTCTATCTTAGAAAATGTCAAATTATAAATTTATTATATGGGTTCCCAGTGACTACCTCATGTCTCTCACTAAGCAATAAAACTTTCTTTTCAATTCCTAAAACAAAACAAAAATAGACAACCAACCAACAAAAAACAAAGTTCACGTCTGATGAGATAGCAGTAACTTCCCTTTCAAATCACAGTCCAGAATTTAGTGTGCTCTGCTAATCAAGGAAATGAGTATAATATGTGCCCATAAGACCTCCCTGGCCAAGGACAGAGAGGTAGAGGCATTCCATCACCACTTGGCTTTCATGCAAAACCCAGCAAGTGTTATAATCTAGTGCCCACACTCTAGCTTCTTTGCTAAGATCCCTAGAAACCCATTAAGATCCTAAAGATAATGAGAGTAAATAAGGGAGTTGGGCACAAATTGGTTATGATCTAGACAAGTGGCCTAGTTTGGAAGAAATGATGTAGGAAATGGTCAGCAAGCTAGCAGAGAGACAAATTGTTGTATGGATTTAATAAAATTTTCACTCAAATTATGCTAACTTCTGAGGTCAGTGCCCCAGCATATCCCCTTTTTGTCTTGATATAAGCACCTGCAAAGAGAGATGTTGCCTCCTAACACAGATTATTCATGCTACCTGATCCTCATGTGACTCCTTGGCACTTCAGATGTCTATGGAATGACAGAGGCCTGAGAGCTAAGCCCTGTGTATGCCCAACATACATTCAGTGGGGATAAGTGGGAAAAAACATGGATGAACACATTCTCTATGTGGAAAAGATGAATTAAGATTAATTTTCACTAAAAAACTAAGAGAGGGAGTTCCCTGGTGGTGTAGTGGCTTAAGGCTTCGGCGTTGGCGCTGTCAGCGCTGTGGCCTGGGTTCGATTCCCAGTCAGGGAGCTACCCACATACCAAAAAAAAAAAAAAAAAAAAAAAAACTAAGAGAAATGTAGCTATCTATTCAAATTTCTCAAAAGCAAATTCTTCTGATGCATAGAGACCTGTTCTCCTGATGTGTTTTACCAAAGCCTTCAAACCTGGAGCAAATGTCACCTCTTTTGTGATTCATTCTCCTAGAACCTACTAGAAAACTCAGCCACTCTCTCCTCTAGACCGCCCAAATTATCACACACCTTTCTAACATTTACTTCACCGTGATATACTTGGGTGACTGCTTACTAATGTGCTTGAGTAGGCAATGAGTATACAAACTTGTAACTGATGTTGTAAAGTATGGACATTTTGTTAGAACCTTTAGTTTTAAAAGTGAACCCCAAACCCCATCACCAGAGCCAAATGAGAGCTGTGGTATCAAGCTGTATCCTCATGGGACATATAAAAAGCAGAGCCTCTGTTTTATTTCTGGCCTACATTTTTCAGGTGGCAGCAGCTTTCTCATCAGACTGACATTTAACAAAAAACTGCCACCTTGTAAATAAAATATAAGACTCATTTTGAGCCAATTGCAGGGGATATAAAACCTCATTTGTTCAGAAGAACTATGCAAGTCACAATCAGTTTTTGAACTCCTTACTTTCTAGAAATTAGGTGCCAAGTAATGGGCTTGTCAAATAGAAAATGTCAAAATCAGATTTCTAATATGACTAACAGGCAATCACTGAAGCAAAAAGCAAGTATTTGAAACCAATGGAATGCTAATCTAATCAGATACACTGGCAAACACTAAATCTAGATGAAAAGCATAACATATTTTTAAAGAGTAATCTCATATAAATATGTTTATACTAAATAAAAAATGCTAAAATTAAGATAGATCGTTTTAAATATGGTAATGTATATTTTCAAACATGTGAAATTCCACCTAATTTGAATTTATTTTAGATCTCAGTCTGATTTCAAGATTACAGTGTTTTGATTAATAACTATTAGACTGAATTCATACAAACCAAAAAGGAGAATTGATTTAATTTTCAAGATTTACAAAAATTTCTTACAGGTGTTTGGATTGAACTTCCTTAAGAGACAGTTAAAGAAAACAATGGGTATAAAAACAGCAATCCAGTGGTGAAAGCAAAAGGTTTAGACTTAATATTGGGCTAAAATTCTAGTTCCAACTCTTAATTAGTTCTAAGGCTTTAGACATGTTATTTAACCTTTCTAAACCTCCGTTTTCTTTATCTGTAAAATGGAAGTAAAAACACCTGATTCACTGGATTGTTCTAAGGATTAAATTAGATATTGTTTGTAAAACCATTACCCAGAGCTTGGTCCATAGCAACTGCAAAGTAAATGACAGCTACTATTATAACTTTAATTGCTTTGCATACATATTTTTCATGAATTCTTACTGGAGGATATTCCCAGATGCATGTTGTATTGTGTGTATTATAATCCTAAAAAAAATAATGTTTTTTCTTTTATTGCAGTTTCTCCCACTTCTTTTATCAAGATTGATTTAATTCATCTTTTGCCATCATACTAAAATGTTTCTTCTACATAGTTCTTGCCTTCCTACCAATGAATAGTATTACAATTCTTTACAAGTAAAAGTACTTGATTTCATTAATTTGGTAAATTTTCTCTTTCAAGAAACTTCATGTCCTCCAAATCTTTTAGAATTCCTAAAATATCTACTTACTAATTACATACTATCTACTATTATTAATTTATTCAAAGCTGTTCAGACAGAAGCTGATTGAGAAAGTAAACTAACTTATTCCAGGATGATGCTGGGTTATCCTGACCTTTAAGTACAACTTCAAGTAGAAATTCAGTTAGATTTTGGAACTAAAAAGAAGTTCATCACTCCATAATCCCAAATATCTATCTCTAGGGAGTTTTCTCGTCAGTCCAGTTCCCCATTAAGAAGTGCTTTGATCCCCTGTCAGTCTGTATAATGCTTTGGAAAAGATATTTTGTTCTCTGTTCTGGAAGACTATCCTTAGTTTCTTACATTTAGCAAAACAAACAAACAAACAAAAATTTCAAAGGTCCCCAAAGACAGAAAAAAAAAGCACTTAATGAAGCCCTTGGGGCAGATTGCTTTCCTGATAGATGGTTTTTTCCCCTGCATGCCCTTGGTTTTCATGAATCCCCCCTCCATTTCACCCTTGGTTCACTGTCATTGGAAAAGCAGTCAGAATCCATCCCTGTGTCATGAGCTGCGTTCACCCTTTTATATTTAAAAAGAAAAAAAAGGTTAAAATATCTGCGTAAATGGAAAGAAGCATGAAAATGAGCTCAAAGGGCACTATTTCCCAGGACATTGTACAGACCGTCTCTATCAGAGGCCACTTCTGTGGTCCAGCTGGGCAGCGCAGGCCGGGTGGGGCTGGAAAGCAACCCGCCCAAGAACATTCCTGCCACTACAATGTGGGCGCCTTCTAATAAATGGAGCTCTTTCTGCAACAACTCATTTTCTCCATTTGTGTCCTTCAGCCTGATGATTCTCAGTCCTTTGAACTCCTTTAAAAAAAAGTGATAGCACAAGTAGAGCAGTGCATGAAAGTTACTGAAATCCCACGGGGGATCTAAAGAGAAAGTGGCAGAAAACTGTGGCGGTCTTAAACAAATCATTCCTGCTTTCTTGATATCATTTTTTTTAAACCTATAATGAGTGACTGGAGAAGGAAATAAAAAACTCTAAGGACATTTTCAGCTCTGGCATTTTATATATTTTCAGAAAAAAATTCTATAGGTATGTTATTCTAAAGATCTCAAGGACACTGTCATTTGTCATTTTATTTTTAAACTACCCATCCATATGTATACACACACACACACACCACATTTAAATCCATTAGTGAACTGTCCAACCTCTGCTAAGTGTGAAGACACCTTCACATTTGATGGAACATACCTGCACCAAATCAGACACCCAGTGAACACACCAGCGTCGTGGGTGTTGCAAGGGCAGTCCAAGAACCTGAAGTGCAGACTCCGGGACTTCTGGCAGCTCCTGCTTTATAAGTTACCACGTCTATGTAATGTTCTCCAAAGGGCTCCCATTGTTACTTACTCCTCAGTATTTGATGCTAAACATCAAAAGAAACCAAATACCAACATGTCCAGTCCAGAGAGCAAATGTTTTAAGAGAATTTATTCTTGTAACAATTTAACTTTTCTCTGAATTTCAAGAACAAGGGTGTGGGCCTGACATCAGACAACTATGTCAAATTGGAGTCATCCAGTTCTAATTACTACTCCCTGTTACAAGGTCCAAGGACTCCTTGCTACCCTGGCCACATGTGAGTTACTTGACTGGACAGACTGTACTAAACAAAGACATCTCCATAATGAGAAATGAATTTTTCTAAAAAAAAAACAACAACTGCGCTACACTTCGCAATTCGTATTACCATGTGCTGAAGTGCAAAGGATCTGAGAGAGGGCCGGGAGGGGAGACATTGGTTGTTCATAACATTTTTATGCTGTGTTTCTTCTGAAGGACTTAGAATGCCAGGAGCTTTGTCCTGTAGTAGTTACTTGGACACAGTTGTTTGTTTTGCTTTTTTTGTTTATTCTTTTGCCATCTCTTCCTTTCATCTTTTCAATAAAAAAGAGCCAAGAAATCATTTTATTTAGTTCTGGGTGTATGAGTAGTGGTTTCTCGAGTGGCTATTTCACAACCTATTCCAAAAAGGTTGTCTTTGCTAAAATCTTGCTTCTCTTCTGCTTTCTAATTACAATACTTCACAATATCTGATTTGTTATGGAGATACTCTTAAAGTCCAGTGGTGTAAAGCCAAATAAGGAACAAGAAGTTCAAAACAGGTTTTGGTTTTTTCTGTGGGTTAGGGAGTGGAGAAAGGGGAGAGGTTGGGAGAGGAGGGAGGGGAAGCTAAATATAAGGTGATGGAAAGAGAAGTCACACTAGGTGGTGAACTTATTATACATCAAGTTGACAATGCACTGTAGAGTTGCATGCCTGAAACCTATGTAATCCTTGCTAACAGATGTCACCCCAATAAGTCTAACAATAAAAATAAATTTAAAAAAAAAAAGGACTTCAAAACATTAGTCGTGAAGTATTGAGAACTGTGCAAACCTCCCACAATAGAGTAGATTAACCAAAACTTTTGATCTCATGCAATTCTGCTCTCCTTATCTAAATGAAGGTGTATTTTCCCAGCTGAGAACACTTTGTCCCTTTCAAACATCACAGGTTCTGCAATCTAGCTAATTATGCGTGTGAGGGCAGAAATAAGCAGGTAATGCTAACGTGAAGAACCTCAAAGGCCATAGCACTAAACCTAATGTGCACCCATTAGAACATTCATTATTAAAATAGGTAGCCACCAGGAGGGAAGTAGTTTTTAATTTTTCCCAAAGCTGAAATTTCTTGGTCATGGCATGCTGAAGACAACTCTCTGAGGCTGGAAGTGAAACAAAAAGAAACCTGACCAGGACAAACAACAGGGGATTAAGAGGCTGTGTATAGGGAAATGGTTACAAATCAAAAAGCGTGACTTGGAAAGCTGAGCATGACACTTAAGGCAACTTACCAAGTTTCAAACAAACCATAGTTTGCATCTGAGCTCTCCATCATGGCTGACTATTACAGCACGTATAGAAGTGCTTATCTCATTCACTTGGCTTACTAACCAATTTTGAAGTCTGATTAGTCTCCTCCAAAAATGTAAGTGGCAGACTTTCGTATCATATAATAGGAAACAATCAATGAAAAAAGTATACATTCTTTACAGCAGTGGCTCTCCAAGGCTGGTTCCTGGGTCAGCAGCATCAGCTGGGAACTTGTTAAAAATGAAAATTCTAACACAATTAAAAGCAGAAACTCTGGGGGTAGGGCCCAGCAATTTCTGTTACAACAAACCCTTCAGCTAACATTTGAGAATGACTTATCAATGATAAATAGGAAACATCCTACTTTTTTAAAGTTCATCTTTGAAGAGAACAAGATTTTAAGTCAATCTGTAAAGAACTTGCTGTGTATTTATTCTGTTGGTGTGAAAGGCATAAAGGCGACCTGAAGCAGCAGTGTCAGCAGCACACATGAAACGACTAAAGAGCAGGTCAAGACAGCAAGGGCTTCAGGTAACCAAACCAAATGTCGGAGGAGTGCTGTGAAGAGGTGGGGAGGAGACAAAGGCAGTACGAGCTGAAAGCATCTAGAACGAATAAAGACAGGATGGATGGCGTTCTTAGAGGAGACGTGCCTATTAAACCAGCATTTCTAATTTATGAGAGAATACTTATTCCACATATCTAAGTAAAAGGCAAAAAGTAGTAATAATAATAATAATAATAATAATAATAATAAATCCATCACTCTACACTCCCCATCACAGTCATAATGAGCAGGCCCGGCCCTCCTCAAAGCACAAATTGACAGCTCTCTTCAGCCTCCAGTTTCTGTCTCAGATGCAGTAACATTTACAGCCAGTCAAGGAGTGAGAGCTGGACACCGGCTAGCTGGGTGACCTTAGGCAACAGCTCACAAAACCAAGTCACCTCAAAAAATTCCCAGATGTGGGGAGGAAGACAAAAAGTGAAGTGTCCTGGAGCTGCTTCTAGCCAAGCGCGTTCTGAAGTCCACATCCATGCTTCCCTTTGCACTGTGTTCCCAAACAAAAGATGGGGCAAAGTGCCCCCCTGGGGGGCAAAACTGACCCACACCACTTCCCTTGAGTGACCCAGCCATGAGGCAGAACCAAACGTTGGCCCAGAGTGTAAAGCATGGCCCACAACCCGCTTCCAGTCTTCTCTTCTCACCCGGCCAGAGGCAAGAAAGGACATGCCGAAAAACGGCGGCTGGGCCCCTCGTGGCTGTCAACTCCATGTTAAGGAAATACTCAGGCTTCCTAGACTTGTGCACTGTGCATTGTTAAATGTGAAGCTAACTAAATCCTTGAGATGTTATCTATATTTACACAAGCAGAGGCCTCAGCCAAGCATTTTATCCCTCCCTCTTACTGAATTGCAATGGGGTTTGTTCGGACAACCCCATCCCACAAATCAACATCAAGTTTTGATAGCCAACCAAGGAGTTGTGCCTTATGTCTTCCAAGGTATGGACTGGTGTTCATCTATACAAGAATCCCTCAGGTTCTTATTTTAAAAGCAGATTCCGAAGTTCCCACCCCAGACCAGTAAAATCAGAAATGTCTTAGGGTAGAGCTCAGGAATTTGCAACTTTAACAAAATTTCCAAGTGCAAGTCCATTATTTAAAACATGGTAAGTTGACTTAAGAGTCAAATCAATTTTGGAAAAGTTCAATGATAACCTTATGCACCAATTATCGCTATTATATATGCTTTGTCTTGGCAATGATACAACAATGAGAAAGGAGAGGGAAGAAGATGAGAGGAGGGGGAAGGGGAGGTGGGAGGGGAAGGAGGAGAGGAGAAAGAGACACACAGAGAGAGAGATGAGAGACAGTGGGAGACACTGAGAGCAATATTGGGATTGTTTTGCTGAAGGCCATAAACAGGCAAGTGAAGAATTTAAAAAATTAAACAAGAAGAATTAAAATGGGGCAAAAAGAACGTGAAAATGAAGCTGCAGTCATTTCCTGTAGTCACTGTAACAACCACAAACTGGGTGGCTTAAAACAAGGGAAATTTATTCTCTCCCAGTTCTGGAGGCCAGAAGATAAAAATCAAGGTGTCAGCAGAGCCACACTCTTTCCAAAGGCTCTAGGGAAGAATGCCTCCTTGTAATTGCATTTGGGGTTCAACTGAACAACCCAGGATAAGCTCCTCCTCTCAAGATCCTTAACTTAAGTACATCTGCAAAGACCCTTTTTTTTCCAAATAAGATCACATTCACAAGTTCTGGAGATAAGGACATGGACATTTTTTGTGGGCGCTACCATTTCAGCCCACTTTAAAAACAAAGAAGGAAGTGAGAAAGGAGGAAGGGGAGAGCACAGCAGCTTCCCTGCCCTGCACTCTTATTTGGAAGGCAGAGGTGTCTTGAATTGTAGATGAGACCCTTCCAGGTTGAAATTTATATTAGTAGAAAATATATTTCTATGCCCTGCCTCTTCACTGGTATGCATCTGTGTTCCACATGAAACTGAGAAAGTTCAAGTCCTCCTGAGGCCGGTAATGATTTGGTCAAAGGGAAATTACAACCTGAAAAGGTTAAGTACAGCTAATCAGATGCAACATTATTAGCTTGAGTAAGCAGAGTTCTGGAAATGTGATGTCTGCATAGTAACAAAACATCTGTCAATGCACCAACCATTTCCCTCCTCTTTGGAGAGACCTGGGAGAGGGGGTACTTAAAATGAAAACTCCAACCTTTATACTTGCCAAATCTTCTAGTCTTGGAAAACTTACTCCACACTCAAGCATACTACAATCATGTGAGACAGGAAGCAAACTCTTATTGTACAAATCATATGTCCTATCTGCAATGAGTTAGTAACACTTGGCATAAATTATTTTTGAGTAGGGTAAAATGCTTCAGAAGCCTAAGAAGCCACCATCTAACTTATGCTATGATATAAGGAACTTCAGAAATCACGGCTTAAATATTCTGCTTCTAAAAACCTTCCTAAGGCACAGGAAGCCACCATAGGATACACATGGAAAGTATGTGCTGGTATTGCATTTCAGATGTGACTCACTCATACTGGACAGCACACAGCCTAAAGTCAAGTCCTTCAGAATTTGCTGCTTCAAATTAAATATCACAAGACAGAATTTCCTATGTAGTGGACATTAGATCATATGTGGGACTTCATTAATGCATATAAAAGGGAGACAGAATCCCATGTTCAAGGGATTCTGGAGAGATGGTGAAACATCTCCCGGACTTTTCTGAAAACCTTCATGCTTTAGACCCTTACCAGGAACTCTGTGTGTCCAGCCGAATCCTGCTCATGGCTCACTTCTTCAAGGGGCAAGAGGGCAAGGAGAGCGAACTAGAACTAGCAAAGCCAATCGTAGGATTTAGTCTCTTACTAACCTAGTAAAATTGGGAAGAACTTGTTATTAGTTTGTAAATTTGATGTGTTCACCTGAAGACAGAGGCTTACTGCCAACGATACTAACAGCAATGCTGTACTAAGAAGGAGGGATGTCCCATTTTGTATGAGTTGTTTCATTCCCCAACTCTAACAGGTAGATGGCGACCCCAACGTTACGGAAAATGAAACAGAGTCCCAGAGGTAAAGCAACCCGCCCAAATGCACAAAGTTAGGAGGGAGAGAGCCCGGTTTCATTTCCAGTCTGTCTAACACGACTGGGCTCTTCTCGTGTTCCACGACTCTCACTGAAGCCATTTCTTTCCCTGCCAAATAGCACTTTGTATGGTTCCTCATTTCTGAGGCTGCACGATAATGCTTATCTGTATTGATTGTTCTTTTCACTTCAGCCCCTTGATGTGGATCCAAATTTCAGACCTGTGGAAACGACTGACCATATTGTAAAAATGTAAGCATCTTTGCCTCCTTCCTTAATGGGGTTTATAGTACTTATCTCTAAATCCTCATCTACATTCTTATTCAAAAATATCACCCTTTCAGGAAGTACCTTTGAAGTGAGTCATCGAAGCCACACCATCATTCAGAACTTTCAGAGAAAGAGCCATTTTCTTCCACCATCAGTCAGCTTTTTGAAACACTGTAAAGTAAATTTGGCTTGGAGCCATCACATCTGCCAACCTTCTACACTTTCTTTCGCACCCACAATCTTGAGGCCCAAGTTATGATGGAGGAATTATCCCTTGCTAATGTCCTTTGTAAACGCTATTTCTTTCAGAAGCTTTATCGGGTACCTTGCTGCATTCCTCAGCTAGTTGTCCGGTAAATTATTCTTCTGCTAAGTGGTTAATAGCTCATATCACCATAATTTACTTTTCCTCCCAAGAGAAAAACATACTCAACATAAGTTTTACAAAACAGTTATTGGAGCTGGCCAATGAAGAATATAATTTTGACAAAATTGTCCCAGAGTCATGGGATTTTAGAGCTCAAACCTTAGAAACCAGTGCTTCTGCCTCTCCTCACAGTCCTAGTTTTATGATTAGGAAATTAAAGACTGGGGAAATTTACTTCAAACCAGCCAGAATGCAATCCAGGTCTTTCATTCAATGACTTCCGATGACTATGATTTTGTTAATTACTCCTAAATTACGTCAAGTCAGCAGCTGTTTATTTCCATTCAGTTCTACCACCTTTGATAAGCATTTCAATATCTCATCTAAAATTGATGCCTCCTCATATTTTCATAGTACTAAGTGCCAAAAAGGTGTTTGGATAACACAGTCTTTCCATGGGAACTTGCAAGGAGTACTATTGCAACGTTAAAAAATAGAATCCACATAAGCACAAGACGAAACCTATAATATCTCTCTCTGTTTTCTTTTGTCAAGATAGAAGGCTTCCTAAACATAGATGAAGTCATTTGAAAAGCCAACTAAACTGGTCCAGCTCAGGCCCTGCTCGGGGAGCCAGCTCTGCTGTATGACACTACGGTCTATTTGGTCTGTATTAATGCCACAGTTAGCGTGGCAGTTTTCATTTGTCGTCATGCAGTTAACAGACATAATCTCCCTCTAAGATTTTTGCTTTCCAACTTCCAAATGTCATCTCAAAGTCTTTTACAAGACTTTCCTAGTAAGTGATGAATGCTGCAAAAAGAGAAAAACAAGGAGGGGAAATGGGTAAGAATTTGGAGTCTGAATTAAGGGCTGGCAAAGAGAACGCTAGAAGTAGACAGAGATGAGGGCTAGGCAGATAGTAGAGAAATCCAGAGATGATGTGAACAAACCTGGATTCTGCGATTTGAGTGAAGTGATGATATTCTTAAAAAAGGGACTGGTGGCATGCTGAAGGGACTGGTGGCATGCTGAAAACCTGAGGCTCTGCTATTTCGGGGTCACACTAGAAGAACCTAGCCATGTGTCTCCTCTACAGTCCTTCTCCCTGGCTCTCTCTCTTGTCCACTTCCCATTCATAATCACAGTTAGACAGAGAAGAGGTTCCACTCAAATAACACAAGTGCCCATCTGACAGCACTCAACAGAGAACAGCTGATGATTTAAAAGTACTCTCTGGGGTTGCTAATTTTTCACACTTTCTGGAGAAATTAGTTCCAGATTAGGGAAGGAGAAGGGTCATCTGTTTTACAATTCCCGCTGAGTTCCTCCCCCTCAGAGCTTGCTCAATTCTGAACTAATGGATACTTGTAGATTGGGAAAGGAGAAGGACTAAGAAAACCCACTAAACCTAATCACATTGAATTCCCCATTCTGCTTCCCAATATCCCGCTTCTTTATATAAGTAAAGAAGAGCAAGACATATTTCTTTAAAAAGAGGATTTGAGGAATGACTGAGGTTGAAATGACATTCTGATCTATTTTACATTCATCATATAATTTATTATAACCACATTAATGTAATCATTTATCCTTGAAATTAAACAAATGACAACAAAAAGTTACCATAGACCCACAAATGATGCCAATGGTTCTGTTCTAAAGTTTTGTCAAATAACCTGGTATACCCTAAAGACAGTTTGAAGAATCTTTTTTTAATGAAAGCTACCCAAAGTCCTAACAACCATCTGAAATTTTTACAATGCTCTTTGCTATACCCAAACTATTGCTGCTAGTTTTATTTAAACAAGCTGCATGTGCTCAGAACCATTATGGGAAAATAAAATAATTTACAGGGCTGTGCTGTCAGTGTTTGGTTTGGTTTAAAAATAATTGGCGTCTGTAGTTGATAATACACATGGTACAACAAGAAATTAACAAATACACATTCTTCTTTTCTAAATCCTTATAAAATCTAATTAGAGTCCGTTGTTTTATAAGCAGATGATGATAGGAAAACCAAACAGAAACTTGAAAATTGAAAAATACCCTAAAAATCCTTATTAAAAAAAATGAGTCAGCCTCTCCCAGAATGACTCAAAAAAAGTCTTCATCTTGGTAACAGGCCTAGAGTCATATCAAAGGACATTAGTTAAGAAAAAACTTTTTTTTTTTTTTTTTTTTAAATTTTTCAAGGAATATTTAATAAGGTAGGTAACATGCTTTTCTAACATGTATTTTTGTCACTAAAGAAAAAGAAAAACATCCTGTTCATTGGGTGAAAACAGCCTGCTTTATATGCGTACAGAGTGCAATTTAAAAAAAAAGGTTGTAATTATAATTTCCGACTTTGGAATTTGAATCAGTGCCAGTGTTCTCCCTTTTTT
The DNA here is from genome assembly GCA_004026885.1 of Lyroderma lyra. NCBI lineage: Eukaryota > Metazoa > Chordata > Mammalia > Chiroptera > Megadermatidae > Lyroderma > Lyroderma lyra. The sequence goes on from PVJL010000033.1 coordinate 454,510, forward strand.
CATAAGGGAAAATTCCTTTGAAAATCATTGGACAAAAATTCCATAGCTTAGGATCACTCTTAAGAGTCTTCATGATTCAGATGATACAAGGAAAGAAGCTTCAACTCAACCTTTTAGAGAAGACATCCCAGCACGCATGATCTCATCTACCAGGAGAATATTGGTGGCAATCACAGTACAGGAGTGAAGAAGCTGTTTCTTTACACAATAGTTATCCCATATGCCTACTTGTGCTGCTACCATTGGCTCACCTGTGTTCAAGTCCACACCCACAAGTTGACCTGAATTTGAATGTTCAGCTTGAACTTTAACTAGTGTTTCCTGAAGGTCAAAACCAGAATTCTGAGCAAGAACCTTGGGAATAATGAGCAATGCATCAGCAAATGCTTGAACTCCCAGTTGGGCCCTGCCCTTTACACTGGGCTTATATTTAATCAGGGCTTCTGCCATTGCCACTTCCACTGCACCAGCACCTGGAACTACACAGCCATCATCAATAGCATTTTTAACAGCCCTCAAACCATCTCTTATTGCATCTTTGATTTGAGTGAGTGTGTGCTTATTTGGTCCTTTGACCAATAATGTGACAGAGCGAGGATTGTTACACTTTTCAATAAAGGTGAACTTTTCTTCTCCCAATGTATATTCATAGACAAGTCCTGCATGTCCCAAGCAATCAGGATTTAGGTCATCAAAAGAATTTAGAGCTACTCCACCACAAGCAAGAGTCAGCCTTTCCATATTTCTCCTTTTAGCTCTGCGCAGAGCTACAATGCCTTCCTTTGCAAGAGCATCTAAGGAAAATGGGTAAATACCCTTTTGATTAATAACAACAAATCCTTTATCAGAGTCACCACAGACTTTCTTTTTTAATTCTATTATTTTTTTAACTCTATCTTCAATGAATTTTCTTTCAGCTTTTACGAGTTTCTCTCTCTCTTCTGCACTCTTATAAAAAAAGCCAGAATTCACTTCTGTTTTTTCATATTCCAATGACACATTGCATGTGAGGATGTATGCATCTTCTACTCTTTTTTTCATATCAGGATGCCGTGCCCCATGGTCCAAAACAAGACCTCTGATTAAGCTTGTATCAGTTTCAGATTTATGTTTCATTTCCATGATCTCAACCATGAAGAGGTCAATAGGTTCATCTTGTTTTTTAATGGCCAAAATGGAGTCAACTACAGCCTCTGTTAAGACATCAGCAAGTTCAGCATGAACTTTAGTACGTAGAGATGTTCTGGCCACATCTATGAGTGTTTCCCTGTCCATCTCTTTGCTTACTTTGACTTCTTCCAAAAACTGAAGTGCCTTTTCCTTTGCAGCTTCAAATCCTTCTGTTATTATTCTGGGATGAAGACCTTCAGAAATGTAGAGATCCGCCTGTTTCAGCAGTTCTCCAATGATTAGCACATTGGAAGTGGTACCATCACCAGTTATGTCATCCTGTGCTGTTGCTACTTTGGCTATTAAGGAGGCTGTAGGGTGCTGAATTTGCATTTCATGAAGCAGCACATTTCCATCTTTAGTAAGCTTGATGTCTCCAGCACCAGAAACAAGCCTGGGAGAACGTGGTGAAATGGGCCGCAGCAGCGGGCGCAGAGGCCCGGAGGCCCTTTTTTTTTTTTTGATAAAACTAAAATTCATAAAAGAATCATTTGGCTATCCATGGGAACTTTTAAAAATTAACAAATACCAAAAGAAATATTTATAGTCTTTGATATTAATGACTTGAAACATATGTAGTAATACCACAATACCAAACTCAAATGTGGTAGCCCCACATGTGTTTTATGAAGGTTGCCTTTGTGAAAATACACTCTGGATCATGTGACAATAATTAAAGAACAAAAGTAGTTACAGAATTTTCTGCTTAAGTCAAATCTATGTTACATATGAAAAATCAACAACTCAGGGTGTTATGAGAGTCTCTGAACCCCTTTGAGAATCTGAATCTCCTCCTGGGGAAAAAATGGATCTACACATGCACTACTGCACACAGTTCGAAGGGTTATGGACTCAGGAAGTTAATTTATAAAATCCATGCTAAGAATCTCTGATACCAAGTTAAACTCCGGATGGAAAAAAACAGAGGTTAAGTAAGCATTTAGGTATGTTGTAACAGACTTTGCAAAGTACAAAATCCATCATCCCAGAAACAATCAAGGGCTTGGTATCTCCTCTTCTGCACTAGGATTCCGAGACAGCAGCAGGAGGTTGTGACTTAATGGCCCCTGCAAAAGTGGGGGAGTGGCCTGGGTTCCTGTTGAGGGTCAAAGAAATGGGCTATTTTTCAGGTGCCCAAGAAAGTGGCTGACTTGGAGGTTGTGGATAGTGACTGGAAATTGTCCACTAAGCAGCGAGGGTAGGATGATGGTCATTTCCTTCCTCACTTCCCAACCTCATCCAGATCTCTTGGGAGCTGAAAAATAGGTGGCTTATAGTTGGATTCTTTAGACCAGGATAGATGTGGGGCTGGCTTTTTCCAGTTACACTTTTGAAAAAGAAGGTGGAAGTAAAATCCCAATAGTGGGAAGAAGCAACTCTGACATTGGAGTTTTCATTCTGAATACTCCTTTTCTACTAGTAGACTGGTGGTGAATTTTGCCCTCTGCAAAAGGTGGAAGAAATGAAAGAGCCCAACTCAGCAGGTGAGAGACAAAATCAGAGCTTTCACATAAAGAGAAAGCAACAGCCAACAGCAATACTTCGCAGAGTGGGTCTAGCCACAGCACATAGTGGGGCAAGGCAGCGGGCACAAGAATTAACAGGCACTGCTGCCTGGAGCTTGACTGGTACCATAGTAAAGGTAATGGGAACATTAGACCCTTAAAATACTGCCTTTCATCTAGAATTCTTATATTAATAGAATATTTGTTTTCATTATGCTTATCTAAATGACTTTATGTGAAGACATCTCGCAGGAAATCCCCTGCCTTGTAAATTTCAAGGCTTCCTATTTTCGGTTGTACCCTGGCACAGCATACAGTGTATCAGAGTCATGAGCTCTGACCCCGCCACACAGATGAGCTACGTGGCTGTCGCCCCTCACTTAAACTTTCCAAACTTTCATTTCCACATCCATAACTGTGGGCAGTTAACAGTCTTGATCCTAGTAGAAATCTCACAAAATGAAGTACAAAATTTAGTAGTTTCCACTTCCACACACTCTCCTGTAACATATTTAATTTCTCAGTGAAAATCTTTGACCTTTAGGGACTCTTTATTACAATATTTATTCTAATCTTGTTTACCTCATTTTATGAAAGATTAATTGAGGTTGTTACCATAACTAAAGGGCTATTTGTACCTTAGGAGTTTCAGACTGAAAACAAGAAACATTCTTTACAGTCAACCAGAGACTGTTGACAGTAAAGACCGAATTGGCAGCACCTAAGACAAAGGTCCTTTTTTGCTACCTCTACTTCTTCCCAGCTTCCCTCCAAAATTTACAAAATCTGTTTTACTAAGATAGTTACAGTGGCAATAACAACAACAACAACAACAGCAATAATAACAGAAACATGTTTCTGGAACTTTACTGGTCTTCTACTTCTTGTAATGCTATATACTTTTCTGGACAGTTATATAGCCATTGAAAGTTTGTAATAATTTAATTTTCATGTAAATATTCAACTATCAATAATAGAATAAAGAAAAATCATTTCACTAGTTGCAAAAAAAGGTATTTAATAAAATTTCGCATCCGCTCATGATTTTTTAAAACTTAAATTATTAGCAAATAAGAAATAGAGAACTTTATTAAATTGGTACAGGGGGTTCCCTGGTGGTGTAGTGGCTAGGTTTAGGCACTCTCACCCCCACAGACTGGGTTCCATTCCCATTCAGGGAACCAACGAAAAAATAAATAAAAAATACAATAAAAATATTAATTTGGTACAGAACATTGGAAAAGATCGTACAACTAACATCACAATTAATGGTGAATATTTAATGTTTTTCTTCTAAAATTGAAGAATTCATAATAATGTACTAGAATTCATGATTAGTGTAAAAAATTTAAAAGCTAAATTAATAAAAGGCATAAACAATGGAAAATTAAATAAAAATAAAAAATTTGAAGATAATATGGCTGTGTATGTAGAACATCTAAAAAATACACAATTATTAGAATAATCAAAACTTTGAAAGCTGATGCATACAAAGTAAACTACAATTCTATATGCTAGCAACAAAATTAAAGAATAAGAATCTAAAAATTATATCAAATATAGCATATGAAAATACCATGTACCTAGGAATAAATCTAACAAAATATGTGTAAGACCTTGACCTAATACAAAGTATAGGATTGTCAATTCGAACTCATATAAATCAGAACTCTTACTCTTTGTTAAGCTTTACTAATAATGTCAAGCATACAATCAACAGGCAACAGCAAAGCTGGCAAAGGTCTCAAACATCCTGTGTCTTCTTCCTGAGTCCTTCCTTATATCAGACAGAATTCTCCAGTCCTGAATAATAGATGAGGTCCTTAATGACATATGTATGTCATATCACATAGTGGGAAAATTTTAAGTTATGAAACATGTCATTTCATAACCCAAAAAGTTTTATAGTTTATGTGACATTCTCCAAGGAGCCATCATGCTTTGTAAATTTTAGCTTTGTTTACAATTAGCAATCCTAAACCAGGGAGATTTTGTTCAAATCATTTCATAGATAAAGACTCTTCTCCTAGTAACTCCCATTATTCTATCTGTCTGAAGGTCTAGTTATTATGTTTATAAGGAGAATAGACCAGGTCAATTTCCGTTTTCTGACAGAGAGAAATAAGTAGCTCACAGGTCAATTTCTTGAAGTCCTTTTATATATGAAAGACAAAAAGTAAAGGTTCTAGAAATTATTATAAGAAAACATCTTTGTGTTTTCTGAAATAGGGCACAGATAGCATTGTCCTTAAAGGAGATGATTAGCAACATGATACATTAAATTTGGAACTTCTATTCTTGGAAAAGATAGTATAAAGAGACTAAAAAGATAAGCTACAGAGTAGGAAGTAATATTTCAATTCAATAACTGACAAGGGTTTTGTATCCAGAATATATAAAGAACGTCAAATCAATAAGAAAAACACTAAGAAAAATGGGGAAGAGATTTCAATGGGCCCTTCAAAAGAGAAGAAATTCAAACAGGTGATAAACATGAAGAAACAATTAAAGAAATGCAAATTATAGCCACCTTCAGATATCAATGCATAGCTCCCTGAATGGCTAAAAACAAAAATACTATCAATATCAAATTTTAGCAGTGATGGAACAACACTTTCACAGTAGGTAGAAGTGTCATTTTGAAAAACCCTATGTAAGTTTCAGATATTAATTTTTAAAAATCAATAAATATAGAAAATAATACTTTGAAATGCATCTTCAAGTTGTCAAGCGAAGAAATGTATTACTGGTTTTGGTATTTAGTATAAAGCTAAATACGAGAGTCATATTAATACAGTTCGTGGGGTTACATTTTAATGGTGCATTTTGCATATTAAACTAAAAGGCTGGGATCCTTCATTTCTCACACATTTGTTCAATTTCTATTTTCTGAGAACACAGAGCAAGCTTAATGTCTCATACATGACAATGCCTCAGAAATTAGAATAAATTCCAATTTAGTTCACATCTCTTGAAGTACTGGGATCCAAAATTAAACACATCATTGTATGTGTGTTTTGACAAAGCAGATTAGAGCAAGACAAATATTTCTCTTTAAAGTCCCATTAACTTTTTGATAAGCACTTAAGACCTTTATACTTTTGAATATATACTGCTTCCTATGAACTAAAACCTTTAAATCTTTCCTACATTTATTGTTACAGTGCCACTCTCTCTTTTGTGCATTTTTAACCCACTTGCATCATTCATATTTTTCAATTTAAATGCATTTTCTTAAATTCAGCACAATGCTCCAATCTCCCTTTGGAATTCTATTTTGGCCATCGCAAAATAGTAAAGCATGATCTGTGTGTGTGGGTGCGTGCGTGTGTGTGTGTGTGTGTGTGTGTGTGTGTGTATGCAATATGTGTTTACATAAATGCATATAAATAGATACAGATAGACATAAGCATTGATATGTATTATCATAAAGATAATAGGATTATGTGTGAATTATTTTTTCTCATACTTGATTTTGATACTCTTTTGTAACATATACCTAGTGAGGCAGAATTCTCAAAATTAATGTCATCTTCTAGACATAGAGGTGGAGAAGGCAATTCACATCAGTACAGGTTAGCTCCAGCTAATAACTGTGTACAAATTCTAGAGATGGATCTTAAAAACGAATAAAAGATTCCTCCAATTAATGGATTATCATCAGCAAAGAATACAAATTTGTGGAGAGATTAAATAGAAAGTGTGTTGTGGCTTGGTCATCAATGACTTTGAACACCATATGAAAGAGTTTGTTATATAGGTAATTTATTTTGGCGATATCAGGGAAAATTAAATGGTTTTCAGGAGGAAATTGTCATAATCTTACTATGGATTGGAAAGAGACCAGTGTTAACAGTGAAAAGGCTAAATTTATAAATAAGATCAGAGAGTACAGCCTGTAAACATTCAGTATAGGAATCTTGATGACTTGATCTGAATAAAAAAAGTGTCAAGGAAATCAAGAGAATGGATTTAAACTGTTTATGAAAGCAGGTTTCATTAGGGATTATCAATACAGGTTTGGATTAGTTAGGTGTCAGTGTACATGTAATATACATGAACATGTTCATGTACTAAATCTACATAGCTGCAAACAATACTTCAAAAGCTACATTAGCAACTCTGATAAGCTATTCACAGAACTCTGCTACTCATCAAAATGCATTGCCTAGCAATGTTCCAGCACAATGACTAGAATACAGAGTGACTGACCCATGTTGTATAGGATAAGAATGATGGTAAAGATGCTGATAAACAAGTCACAGTCAATGATTCTCATAAATGTGGAAGCTGGGAAATTATTTCCTTGAGATATTCTTTTCCTAGACACCATGACTAAAGGCCTTCATGCCTCTTGCCCACTGGCACATGAGATTGTGGGAAATATCTTTAATCTGTATTGCATTCCCTTGAGTCCTGTTATTTAAGAGTTTAATTGGTGTGACTGTGCTAAGACAAATTCAAGGAAGTAAAACAAGATGTGAACTGCTGGGGGCTGAAATTACAGAGCATAAAAGAAATCCTGAGAGAGAACATTAACTTCAGCAGCTGTCAATATATTAATATTTCACATCTAGGAGGAGCAGAAAGATTTACCACCCTCTGGCATTCCCAACGTGATGGAGTTCTGAAAATGTATAAGAAATCTACTTCCCTTCTCAAAGGAGAAGGAGAGGAGGCAAGGACAGTTTGTTCCAATCCCAGGTATTTGTTAAGTGAGCTGAAGCAATTCCAGGAATTCATCTTCCTCAATGCCATGTTTGCAGAAGGGAAAGAGCAGCAACAGCAATGGGCCTTGGCTGTCTGCTCGGCAGGTTTGCTAAAAATTACCAGACCACTTAATACCTGCAAGCATAGTGGCTGGAAAAGGCTTTGGAGTCACGGGAAGACTTAAATCCCACAACTCCTTTCCTGATTTAAAAAATGTAATCTTGGGTAAATGTTAGCTTTTTAGTCTTCTATGTTTCTCACGTTTAGTTCTTCTATGTTTACTACATGTAAAAGTGAGGGTAATTCTAAAATTATAGAATCAAAAAATATTTACATATACAGGGTCCAGCAGAAGCAACACCCTTCTTTAAGTAGTTAAAATATTGTTATGTTACAGAATTACATGCTTATGATTTGTAATAAAAGATTTGGTATGGATTACCAGCTCATGAAAAAGGGTGTGACTTCTGCTGGACACAGTATGTTTTTAAAATTATAAGGTTTTAAAAACAAAATAAAATTATAAAAATAAAAAAAAATTGTGCTGAATAAGTTATTATAGTGTTATTGCTATTTATACTAGTTCTTCTACATAAATAAAATAATATTAACAAAGATACACTTAAGATTTCTCTGCTTAGAGAGGCTATGCATATCCATAGATACAGTTTCCTGTACTAAATGTTAACCTTTCCTCATGCTCAACTCAATTGTTTTGAAAAGTTTGTTTCTGTTTGCTTCACCAGATTTCTCTGCTTCTAGGTGACATTTTACCACTTTTTACTTCCAACCTGCACTACGTCATTTATTTAAAGAAGAAAGCCTTTTTCCCTTAAGAAGGGTATTTCTGTTAGATCTGAAGTCACTCCCAAGGATAGAGGTCTTGCAAAGGCCCCCCCTTGCCCCTCTGCAGGATTAATGAAAGTTTAACAAGACCCCTCAGTGTGCTGACTGACATTCCTTACTAATCGCATTTTCTAGTTAACAATAGAATAGATCAGAAACGCTTTCGTTTCATCCATTCATATTTATAAGTTGATCTCTCTCTTATAAATGTTACTGAATCAGTCTACTACTTGAAGCTCTTAACCTTCTTAAGGGCTACCATTTTAAACACAAAGATTTTACATCACAGGAGTCAGGGAATGCCTGTAAATTCAGTACATTTCATGACACTGACCATGTAGATGCAAATTCTTAAGACACTGGCTCCAAGGTAGGGTGAGAAATTGAACAAATTTCTTCATAATTTATTTTGCTACTATTTCCTACTTCTTTCTAAAAATGACATACCCAAAAAACGACTAATACCTTGATTAGTTGAGGTTTTGGGTTACATTCAAGTTTCTTCGATCCAAAGTACTCGTAGTTCACAAAACTTTCATTCATATAGGTTTTATTCTCTACCCACAGTGAGCAATGCACTTACAGGGGCCTAACTCCAAGTGAAAAGACTTCTCAAAGTATCTTGTACCCTTTGGAAACTTCTGTCTCCTCTCCACTTCTAGCCCTTCCTAAACACCAGCACTGAATGCAAACAAAAGTACTCATGATAAATACTCCCATTTACTAAGAACAATAAATGGGCAAGAGAACAGGAAGCTAAGAAGGTACCAATTTTAACCCTTCATCTACAACCACTAATTGAAGTATTCAAGTGGCAATGCCAGGTAGAACCTATCCAGCAGGTCTCTTTCCTGTTTGTACCACCTGTAGCCACCTGACTTCCCCAATAACAAGCTGGAACAGAATTAAAGAAATTATTTCCATTCATACCTATGTAGAGTTCCTTGTCCCTCAAGTAAGTTTGAAACCAAATGTAGTCGGGCCAAGACACCCACCACCACACCTAGTGTAGTGAGGACACATTCTTTAATTAAATGCAGAGGTACAGTGACTGTTTTCTCCCTCCTGCCTGTTTCTGCACTACCTTCTATCCTTCCGAAAAACTGGTTGACTTTTTTAAATGGATTTTTCTGTGTATAGTATTGCCCAACATGCAAAGAGATGATGATACTAGACAATACATTTCAGGTAATAGGAAAAAGGCAAATATTTATGGCCAAGGTTGAGTTTCTTGGGAAGCAGACTCTGGGATAAAGTTTTGCATATGAAATGTTTATTTATGAGTGTCCTTGGGATCAATATTTGGGGAATGGAGGAAGTGAAGCAGAAATGGGCAACTCAAAAAATCAAGACTGCAGTGACTTCCCAAAAATAGCCTTAGCCAATCCCAGGGGGAACTCTGGAGCTAGAATGGACCTTCAGTTGTCCTAAATTGAACCAAGACAATCATACTTTTATACTCCATCAATCACTGGACATGGGTCACCTTGGGTAAGATAGCTATGTATCACTGAGATGATCTCTAAAGGGGTGGACAACTTAAGGATGTCTGCCGACAGCACTCCCAACACTTTCTCCGTTAAAAAGGGATCAGGGCTGTGCATGCCAGCATCCACTACAGTTTGTCAGTGCTTAAATATGGTACATAATAACCCTTTTCGCTTTATCAGGTCATGATACTATGAGATCACTGACAACTTTGGCCATGGTATCTCTATGATAAAACTAAATAAAAGCTCATGAGTTTCCTACTTGTGGACTATTCCATGAAGTCTATGAGCTGGAAACAACTATCAGGCCTCTGAAAGCAAATTTTAATGTATTTGTCAGGGTTCCTGGTACATCCTTAGGGAAGTCTTGCAGGAGTACATTGAATTAAACCATCAGATAGATAGTTCTTCATAATCCCATTATTAATGGGCCACAGATAGGACAGGGCACTACCATTCATAAGTGGTTGTAAAAATAGCAGACTCAGTTCAGAAATCTAAACTATGAAATGTTACTAATCTTGGTCAAATATACAATTAGTCAAAAATAATTTTCATAAACCAAATACAGTGAATGCTATTTCAGTAGTTTGCTTGACTTCATAAACTTTTGAGAGCCAGGGTGATGCTGTGCAGCTGTCGCAAAGCATTTGTAAAGAGCAGGGTCCCTTAGCTGCTGTGAAGCATGTTCACATCCCAATTAGGAAGACACAAAGCACATGGTCACAGAAAGTATTAATCACTTTATTTATGTGAACCCTTACTTGACCTTGTAACTTGAAACATTTAATAATAAAGCCATTCTAGTCATTTTAAGTCAGAAGCTGGTTGTACTCCCTTTAAAGTTTAAGAAGGGATAATTTCAGACAGGTATGACAAAGTGAAAACATTTCTGGGCTGAAATTGGAAAAGTTCCCAATATACCTTCAACCAAGTTACCTTGGGTAATTCAGCCTCGTTTTCTTCATCTATAAAAGGATGGGATTCAAATATTATATAGTCTCTAAGGGTTGTTCCAATCTAAAAAGTCTATATCATCTTCGTAGTTCAGATTAGTTATCATATTTGTTGAGAGGAAGCAGAGGAAGATTCAATAACGCAAGAATAAAACTGTTGTAACTACATATGGTGACTAATACTAACTAGACTTAAATTGCAGTGATCATTTTGCAATACATGCACATACTAAACCATTATGTTGTACACCTGAAACTAATGTTATATTTTAATTAGACCTCAATTTTAAGAAAATATTCAATAAGAATGACTGTAAGATTTTCCCTTCCCATGTGTGAAATATTCAGAATATGACTGATAACATCCCTCTGATCATCCCTCAAGAACAGTTTTTTCATTACTGAAGATGCTTAATGAGACAGTCTGAAATTGAGAGACAATCTTGTGAATTAAGTATTATAATTTTGCATGATGAAAAACACTAGATTTTCATTTGATCAGGAAAAGGTGTTTTTTTAATGAACCATCTTTTCTTTTTCCGATTACAATGTTCTTATTCCAAAGTGTTAATATTACTGTGACATGTCTCTCTTATAAACATTGTCCCATGCACCAGAATCACCCAAGTCAATGTTGTTTATGTACTTTATATTTAAGTAGATTTTAAAAATACTTTTTAAAAACTAATTCATCAGTTTCATATTAAGATCTAACCAGGAAAATAAAGTTAATTTCCAAATGGCAGACTCTCGGTTCTGGAGTACTTGTAGACCTAGAGCTGGGTTATATGCCCACAGTTGCCTTTGTCGGGGGATGAAAAAAACAAGAAAAAAAAAACAGTATCAACACAATTAGGGAAACCACTTTCACATGGAAGAGCTCAGGCTCTGCTTCCATCCATTCCTATTCTTTTGGATGCATACTTGTAAAGAGGGAAACCCCATGTTGTGATTCATCAGACCACAGTTTCCTGTCCACCTTTGTATCAGTATGCAGGCAGATATAACCACATGGGATAGTGAAGGGGCCGTTCTCAGTTAGAACTTGGCTGAGCAGACGACACAACTGATCTCATCTACATGGTGACCAGTCTATTTTTCTTGAAATTCTTCCCTTCTATGGCTTCTTTCAGGCTATCCTCCCCTGGTTTTCTGCTATCTCTCTATCAACTTTTCCTCAAAATCCTTCCACAGTTCTATTCTTCCACTCCCCTTTCAAAGGTGGATGTTCCACTGAGCTCCATCCTTCCCCTTCTCATCTATATTCGTAATGTAGACAGAAAATAGATCAAAGCATGGGCACTCCTCAAGAGACTGCTGGCCTGTAAGTTTGCCACAGAGAGCCCAGAGAACTTACGGGTGTGCTGGTAGCAGGGACCAGGTTGGGCAGGTGAGAAATGGCTACAGTGGCATTATGAAGGAAGGGAGAAGTATAGGAAGGATAGACAGCCTCAAAGGCACATGTCTGACAACTGTCAAAAAAAAATGGGGATATGGGGAAAGATACAAAAGATGTTCAAGTAAAATCAACAGGAGAATAACTGGACAAGAGAAGGAGGCAAAAGGATGAAGCTGAAATAACTCTAAGATTTGTGATTTGAATTGGTAAGGTAGATTTGGGTATTTTTCACTTCTATGTCCAAGACTATCATCCTTTTCTAAACAACAGCAATGAGAGGCATATTGCACTTACCCCTCTTAGCATTTAGTCCAGCTTGGAATTAACTCTAAATTTGCATAATAATGTGATTAATGACAGTCTTTGTTTGCTCTGTTAATCATAAACTCTATAAATGCAGGGACCACTAATGTTTTGTTCAACACTTTATCCTTAGAGCAAGCTGTAGTCTGGTTCTTACTGATGTTTGATATATTCTTTATTGGTTGAATATATGATTAATTGCCCAAGGGAAAGCAGATCTGCATATTGGCTTTAAGAGGCCTTTAGAGATTCAAGGGAAGATGTTTAGCATGGGTTGATAGGCAAGTCTCCGTGGTTGAACTCACTTTAGACTCAAATTGTCGTGGTTTCATCCCAGCTTACTCATTGACTATCTGTGTAACCCTAGGCAAATTGTGCGATATTGCTGGACTTTAGGTCCCTTCCCTGCAAAATAAGGGTGATAATATCATCCACCTCACTGGTGGTGGTTGTTAAAAGTTAAATGAAATCATTCATGTGTATTTGTTAACCCAGTACCTTGCATATAGTTGGGACATAGGAACATTGCCATTGTAGTTATCATTCTGGAGGTCTGGACCACAAGAACTAGTTATAGTTTTCAAGTCATTCAGTATGGTTAAAGTGATGAGAGTGGTTGAGATTGCCTAGATAGCAAATAATGAGTTTGGGGGCAGGGGAGGGGACAGATGGCCAAAAGAGAGAACTTGAGTGAACACGAAAAAATTCAGAGGGAAAAAGAAATCTACAAAAGGTTAATGAGAGGGTTAGAAAAAGGCCTGAAACATGTGGCATAAAAGAAGACAAGAAATCTGTTTCTTTCTTATTTGTTGATCACTTTATAATAAACCTACTTTTTAGATGATAAGCCCAAAAATGTCTGGAAGGCAATGTCCCCATGAAAAGTAAAAAAAAAAACAAAAAAAAAAACAAAAAAACGCTTATTCAGTTCTCTAGAAATTATCTACTTCATCTTAGTAACATTGCTACCAGTTGGAGACCAGAAAGTCAATGTTCTTTCCTTATTATTATATCAAAGAATAGCTTCTTTGGTCCTTAGCTGATCTGAAAAAGACCATGATGAAATAACACATTGATGGAAAAGTGAACTTTCCAACAAGCAATGTACAGTCCTACATCAACCCCATGGTCTTTTGTGTATCAAAGAATTTCCTGCAGAAAACCAAATGACTTTAAGTGCATGCCATTTTCTTACAATTGGAGTAACAGCAAAAAATAAATAAATAAAATTTAAAAAGGGCCTGCTGCATTTTTCTAATCCAATTCAGTGCATTGTATTTTCATTCCTCACTACTCTCCATTAGTTCTGACATTTCCAGATTTGATAGAAAAGCAGAAATTACACATTTTGTTTATGGTATTGCCTGCTTTTTCTTCAACAAAATAAATGACTGCTCAAAGAGATTTCCTGAGAAATACATCCCCAAAGGCTGCTACTCCATGTCCTCTATAACTACAGCATACTGGGGATGATCTGGCAGTCAAAATAAACAACAACAAAAACAACAAAACAAAACAACAACAACAAAACTTCATTCTTCACATTGCTTGCCTCCAGATGATAAACAAAATAATCAAGTTTCAAAATCAGAACACATTTTTAATTAGATTTTTTAAAACGACAGTTGGATTATGTCACAGTATTTTCTACAAATAATAAAAAAAGCTCTTATAATTTTACAAATAGTAGATGACAATAGCAAAACCAGAGTGGTTCCAATTATCTCACCAGATTGAAAGTGCTGAATCAGACAGAGTTTGTAAGTGTGCCCAGCCATGTATTTCCCATGAATAATTCAGGGAATTATTGATATACATTATTCTGATTCAATTCTAGTTCAAAATTTAGAGTTGTTAGAAAAAACTTCAAAGAACACGTTTCCTGCTAACTATTTCTGGAATTTTTATCTTTCTGTATGCAAACTTCAAAAAAATCTAAGTAATGAGATAGGTTTACATCCATTCATGAGGACTTCCAGTTTCATTAGAGGGACCACATGAACAAACAGAGTCTGTATGGGATAGGAGATAAAGATCATGCTCTGTCAATATTTGCTGTACTAATTTAGAGAATTTATCAATGATATGAATGAGGCCATCTGTCTAATAAGATTATGCCCAGTGGAAAGGTGTCTTCTTTTTGACCTGGCTTGTATTTTATGCAGTTATTGCAAGAGTCACGGTTTTCTAGAATATATTTTGAAGTCACAGTGACCAAAAATACTGGCTTTGATTTTGAAGTTACAACTATTATTTCTTTGGGTTCCCATTTACCTCTGTAACAGGTAGCTTTATTACCTGAATCAGTTTATCCCTTATACTCACATATATAACCCAGAGTAATTATGAGTGTCAAATATCATACTTTACCATTCAGCAAGCATGTCTATTTTGTTGTTACCAATGACTTTAAAAATAATAATGATGATAATGACAATGATAACAATAACAACAACAACAAAACTCTCTAAATGATAGATAATAGATCAGGAATTTATTTCCAGAGTTACAACAGCTCATTTTGGCATATCCAGGACAGATGTCTTTCCACTCAGGAAACACATTCTGGGAAGCAGTAAGTGAATTCAGAGAGGAGAGTAGAAAAACAAGAAATTCATTTCAGAAGTTGCTTCTCTATGACACAATCAACAAACGTGAGTGCCTGTTACAGACAAGGTACAGAAGTCAGGGCCAAGAACATGGTCCCTGCCTTTCAGAGCCTTCGAGTCTAGCCTAGTAGGAATTCATGGAGCTGTGCTCTTCATATCCATCTACATTTTTCGTGACCTCTTACTTCACCAGCAGACAAATATTTGTCCCCGGGCAGCTTCCTGGAACTGTAGTCTGAGGACCAATTTATTACTTCGTAGTACATTTCTGTTCTCTTCCTTTAATTCTCAGCAATACTAAACTGATTAACAGGGAGACCAGTACCAAATATTAATGAGATAATTATGATGTTTTCTTACACCAGGGAACCGAGGACTTCTGGCAAGGACGGTTTGGATGGAAAGCAAGAGGCCAAGGGTAAATACTGATTTCCAGAAATTACTTAGGCTCTCTGATACTTTCACTGATAATGCAGCACTTAATAATAAGCATCACAAAGACAAGAGCACACAGCAGTGAGGGGAAGAAACGCAATGAGTACAAGGCCCTGGGAGAAAAAAAGTATGGTTGAAAGTTTGCCTATGGCATGGGGACCTGTTGTACAGAATTTTTCTGTACATACTCTGGGAAATATCCCCTATAACTACAGTGCACTTAAAAAAATTTTTTTTTCTTACCGGACATGTAGCAAGGCCACAAAATTTAAGTCATGTTAGCACTCAGATATACAAAGAAAATTTAATGTCTTAACATTTCTTTAAGTAATATCTTGCTCCTGAACCCCAGATACTGATTAGCAGAAAAAAATTTCTGATTTAATGCTTAACTAAATCCAGTAGTTTATACATCTTTCCCCAAAACGGTGAGTAGATGTTGGCACAGGAAGGACTTACACTTCTTTCTGGTGTAAGTCCTTAGGGAAGACAGGCACCCACTGGTCCCCAGCACAATGCCCCTTGTTCTCCCAGTCAACAGGCAGTGCGAAGGCAGCACCTGTCCACTATGGGCTACCTTTTGCCTAGGGAAACTGATTCCAAGGAATATCTTCACTTTACCCTCTTTCTGACTCAGTTCTTAGCTTTCCAGACCCAAATGGATCTCTTCCTCATTCCTCATGGCCCTGAGACCAGCAGGTCACCCCCAGCTGTGGCTATGGGATCCCCTTATCACACTATCATGCCCCTGTGGGTTTTTTTCAAAAACCCTTCCTGTGACAAAGGCTGTACTAACAACTGTTCACACAGTTAGTGAAAAAACTTAAAAAATACAGAATAGGTACAGTATCTTGTACCCCAGAAATCAACATAACTGGAGTCCCTTCTCAAGATAATAAAAACAACGCAAAACCTAAAAACTTGGATTGAGTGGGGGACAGGACCTCCAGTCCTCCATCAAATCAACTAAAATAACCCAGCAGATAATTAAATCTGAGGTGTAGAATACAGAGAGGGTAAGATTTTAAAATAACTGCTTTTGAAGAAAAAACGGAGTCAGAAAAGACATGCTTGCATGTTTGGATTAGGCAGTGTCCCCTACTGTAACTACCACTGTATGTTCTTCCTCTAGCTCGCCCAGTGTCCTCGGTGCTGACAGGAGGTACTGCTGTGGAAAGTTGCAGGGCAGTAATGCACAGAGCATGCTTTTGCTTTTTCTTCCTTTGGAACCACCCACTGGCAAGCTCATCACCCTTGCAGTCTGCTTCTATTTCCAAGAGGAGACCCAGTTCCTGAGGTGGACCTGAGTCTACCACGGGCACTCCTTCAGTGCCAGGCCTGTCGGGAGTTGCTTGTTGTCTAGAAGCTACACAGGCCCCCTACACTGCATGCCCTTTCAAGCTTGCTTGATCCAGCTATAGCTGGGTCAGCTTATGCCCAAAAATGTAGTCTTTGAGGATACTGTTAATAACCCCCTGGTCTTCTTTTAGGATGTGCATAAACATAAGAAGCTCATTCGTACCCTATGATGGTACCTAACTCTCAATTCAGTGTCCATGACATTCAGCAACTGAAGAAGGCTTAGGAGGGTTCTCCAGACTCAATGCCATTCTCTTCACTCTACTCGCACGGTCTGCGTCATATATACAGTGGTCTGCTCCCAAAGTCCCAAGCTGAGGACACTCACCCAACATGGAGAATGTAAGAGAATATCACTTGTGCTTAGTTTTTAAAGGTAAGGGTGAGTTTGGCAAAACTGGATGGCAATGGAAAAAACTGTTCCAGGTAAAGGTAACGATAAGTGAAAGGACAAATGACATGACATTTTCAAGGGAGTTGAGGATGGTTTAGTAAGAATAGATAACACAAGTTTATATGAGAATATCAAAATATATCTGGGGTTATAAGCAAGACATGGGTCATTTAGGGCAAGTGTTGTCATACTTCATCTTTAAGACTTGAGGGAGGTGTTGAAGGGTTATAAGCGGAGAAGAAAACTGGAATTTTAGAAAGATCACTCTAGAATCATATGAAAACTTAATTGGAGGAAATTTAGCAGACTTAAAATAATCCAGAGAAGAAATAATAGTCATAAACTAATACAGTGGCAAAGAGAATGAGGAGACGGATTTGAAAATGTTTAATGCAGCAGAAGGAAAGTCCTGTTATCAAATGGAACGCACAGGATTAGAAAGGGAGAAAGATGAGACGTTCCTGGCTTGAGGATAGGAATACAGAAGGTGAGCAATTCTGGAGGAGATGAGGATTATTCCCAATTTGTTATTAATTTTGAACATGACCAGCACCTGATTAAAACTAGTCTCAATGTGCTAGAGCTTTGCTAGGCAGGAGAGCGAGAGAGGAGACAGACTGAAAGGGGGCCCGGGAGAGGGCAATGGGTCTCACAGATCCTTGAATCCTCAATGTCACGCTCTCATTTCCTACACATACCTACCAAATCCTGTTCATATTCTCTCAGTCGGAAGCACAGAGTGCTTTTTAGTCCTCCATATTTCAACCAAGCCTTTTATTCCTATCCATTTGTAGTAGAGGACAGTAAGTTTTATACTGTACCCAAAGAAACCACATGATAGCAATGTATCTTGAATATATCACTCATTCTCTACCCAAACCTCCATAAATTTGTCTTTACAGAATTACCATTTAAAGAGCATCACTTTCACCAAAGGCTAATGTAGTAAATGTGGAATCCACATGAGATTTTAGTTTTTTTAAAAAAGGCTATTTAGTGCATAATTTTGTTTTAATATGAGGGTGAGATTTATGATTTTGTTCTTATACTATCTGTATAAGGACCTTATGATGCATTTGTCTCAGATGAAAAAGAAAGGAAAAAGTTGTTTATTTTAATAAACTATTACATAGTATATTCTATTGTCAGACAATAAGAACTACATTGGCTGGCAATAGGATATAAATATTTGGTGGGATCTTTTTTTTTTTCTCTTCAAAAGCAACATCAAATCTCCAGCTACTGGGAAATAGTCCTTTTCCCTATTATTGGAATCAATGAGTCAAGGCATATGTCTTTAATGGAGGTTTTGGCAAGCGTGATATTAGAGTTATTATTAGATAGAAGTAAACTGAATGGTTTGTTTTCTGTACAGCAAATACAAATCAATGGCTTAAATCAAACACTATAGTTTATAAGGTGGTGGAAATATTTATGTGGAAAAAAGCACTGATTGATGCTCAGCAAATGTAAGTTTTACAAATCCCAGAAACCAACATATTTCACAGATCACAAGAAAATAAGAACAAACAAAACCCAAAAAAGTATGTAAACCCATGTTAGGAAATGTGCTCCCAACTCAGAGAGTCTTGTTCAGTTAGTATCTTCCTATTACAAGGAAAAGGAGATTCACTTTAGTTAACTCAAATATTAAAGTACTCTTGATAATAGCACAGATGATTACTGGATGATTACAAATGCACAGGAATCCAGGAAAAGTCACACAACTAGATTGGGATCCACAGTAGAGCCAGGCTACAGATCCTCTACCTACACTGTGGACATCAAGTCTGTAAATACGGCCAAACACATAAAAAGTGGTTTATTGGTACTGCATTACAATGAATGATGAAGTATTAATAATATTATCTGTTTCTTAACTTTACAGCCACTATGTGGTGATATGTCACTAAGATCTCTGGCTTGCTGACTTTTTTTGTCCTATCACCAATTTCTTGATCCTTTCTTTTCACCTTCATAAATTTTGTTATATCTTTTTCCTTTAATACTTTCTGCTTTTTTCTAAATCCATCTTGATTCTGACATACTACCTTAACCACCTTAGATAGCTTTCTTCTCTCTATAAGTCATCCCTAGATATGCCTCCCACTTCTCTCTGTATTTCCTAATTTTGTCTAAACAAGAATAAAGTCTGATTGGCCTATATATCTTTTTGCACTAGGACACATAATAATAGGTCATTGACCAGTCTCTGCATTTGGTTAGGAAAGACCATGAGGTTACCTGGTACTTCTAGACCTGCCCTCTGAGATGCGAGCAAAGAAGTTTCTTAAGGGCGTGGAACCAAGAAGACTGGTGGATCAAATATGCAGCCCTATGATTCACTTACATAATGAGGAGTTCTACCACCCAGTTCCTCCAAAAAAATTTTTCATTTTCTGAGTTTTAGGCAGATTTTCCTAATATTCAACATGAACTTTAAGAAATAATACATGTAGCCTCATCAAAATAATCAATGAATCAAGGCATATGTTTTTAATAAAAATAAGCTGTTGCCTTTCTTAAGTGCCAGATGCATTCCAAAGATAAATGCAAGTGAATTTCTGATTATTGGATTTTTTGTTGTTTGTTTGGTTTTTTTTTGTAAGCACTCTCTTTGGATGTCATAGTCTCCTGCTGTAATTGACCACCTCTATGGGTATTATTACCTAACTCCTAATACATCCACTGCAACTGATTTCATCTTCATGTCTTGTATCTTGGAAGTTGCAAGTACCTTGGGGACAAAATATTTCTGCTTCAAAATACTAAAGAGATTAAAGCTTAATATACTTAATAAGTGTGGATTAATAGAATACACATAATTGTAACAAGACTTAGAGTTCACTGAATGCAAGGACTGTCTCTCCTGTTCATTTCTCTGCCCTAGTCAGATTAACTAGTATGATGCCTGACATATAGTATGTGCTCAATATAGTTTTGAAAATAAATAAGCAATCAATAAATAAAACAAGGAACACCATGTCTACTTTTGCACAACTCCTAAACAGTGGAAGGGATAGAGATTAGAGTCTACTGAGAACCATTTTTTGAATAATAACAAAAAGTGTCTCTAGATTACATAGAATCACTGAGTGAAAATTTAAACTAGAAATGAAACAGGTTTAGATGCACAACTTCTAATTAAAAATAAGTTCCTAGATAAAAGCAAAAATAAAACAAAACACTGCAGAGACTCTAATAGAAAAAATAGTATTTAATTGTTCTTAACATCCTAGATAGTTTAGATAGATTGATTGATCAATAGATAGATAGCTAGATAGATAAACTTTATTCCTGAATGTAATTTCTACTAGCAAAAGCTTGATGTTTACTGTTTGGTAAAGAGTCACTGGAGACAGACTTCCTTGCCTCTTTCTGAGGATGGAAGATCCTTTAAAGTAGCTACGAATCCCTTCAGACCCCAGGGCAGGACCCACCCTGCAGCAGCAGGTAGATTCCCATTCCCTACCGAAGAAAATGTCCTTGGTGTGAATTAACCTGTTTCACCTCACTTGGCAACACAAAGTACTTAGATTTCTAAGTTCACTCTCTAAATAAAAGAACAAAAGGCAGAAAACCCACAGAATGCTGTGTGGGAATAATTGGGCAGCACTTGATAAGGACAAAGGTCTGATTTTGCTATTAAAGAGGAATATTCATGTATGTTTTCTCCTTGTCAGTTGAGTACCCAAATCAGAAATTCATTGCTCTGAACAATGCTACTGCCTCCCCAGTGCTTGTTGTCATTAACTGAAGTCATAGAAAGAGACCGGTTCACCAAAATAAATCACTCCCATAATGGCCAGAATTCTAGAATTGTGTAGCCGAGGGCCCAAGGGCTGGCTTCTTTCGGTTTCAGATGTGAACAACTCTGATACCCGCTCATTTGGTAAGGTTTAAAGGAACTCTTCAGTTTCTCCCATTAAATTAAAAAACAAACTTAGCCATTTTTGTTCTTGGACAAAGAACAATCCCTTTGCTAAATGAAGAAATTTTAACTTCTCAATTAGTTATGAGACACAATATCCTGTAAGGGGTAAGACCCAGTGGGTGTCAGGATATTCCCTCTCATGTGTATGAATGGTATCCTCCCTGGTTTGAAGGACTGGGCAGATGATTCTTGCCCAGTTTTTGCATCATTTCTGAATAGTCCTGCTATGAGCTACTGAGGATCAACACGGGGGTACTGTCCGGTGATACAGGAGGCCACAGCTCCCTCAGCCCTCCCACTTGACACCTGACACATCCCTCTTCCTTCAACTAGAGGAGCTGGGCTTTACTTCTCTTCCATGAGCTGAATTTCTGCATGACATTTTCTTTGAAAAAACTGATTTGAAGGCTTTTTTAAAAAATGAAAACCAGTATTGTAAAAGAATGAGCACTGAACTAGAAGTTAGGGCACCATGATTCTAGTCTTGCTTCTGCCCCTAATTAGCCAGCAGACACTGAGAAACCACTTCAACTTTTTAGAGCCCAACTCTTCTGATGTTAAAATGATGCATCATATGGTGGAATTTAAGCCACACCTGGTGGGAGCCCAGAGGGTCCCTTAGAGATCCTCAGGGTTTTCTTTGAGGAGAACCAATGGGCACCATTTCCCAACTCCATATCAAACAATACAGTTCTGTTATATATACACATATGTATGTATGTATGTATATATGTATGTAATAGTTTCTATATAAAATTTAGTTTGAGAAAAGCTTAAAATTTTTGAAAAGCATTCAATTCTATATCAAAATAGTCTTCCATTCTGACATTCTATCACTGCATAATTCCCACTTCTTACCTTCCACTGCTAAGAAAACAAAACACTTTCTCATTCATATTATGGTCTTTGTTCATGTTAATGATATATATGATAGAATTACACATATCATATATATAAATTCACATTTATCTATACCAGGTCTGACAATTAAGTTCAGGAACTCATCCTAGAAAAAGTGCTACCTCACTGCTGAATATCACGACAGTCACCTTCAAAGTACTCCGTTGGGAAGCGATGCACTGACACCAGTATCTAGTCCACTCTTCAAAGCAATTTGGGATTTTTTTCTGGAATGGCCATGAGAGTTGTCAACATGTTACTCTTGATGTCCTGAATGTTATCAAAATGTCTTCCTTTTGATATTTCCTTTATCTTTGGGCAAAAGAAAATATCATTGGGGACCAAATCAGGTGAGTAGGAAGGGTATTCCAATACAGTTATTTGTGTACTGGCTAAAAACCCCTTCACAGACTGTGTCATGTGAGCTGGTACACTGTCAATGACTCAAGAGCCAAGAGTTGCTGGCAAAAAGTTCAGGTTGTTTTTGTCTAACTTTCTCACACGGCCTTTTCAGCACTTTCAAATAGTAGACCTGGCTGACTGTTTGTCTGGTTGGTACGAATTCATAATGAACAATCCCTCTGATATCAGAAAAAGGTTAACAACATCATTTTGATTCTTGATTGGACTGACAGAAATTTTTGGTCATAGAGAACTGGCTGACTTTCATTGTGCAGTTTGATGCTTTGTTTCAGGGTCATGTTGGTACACTCATGTTTCATCAGCAGTGATAACAAAGCCCAAAACATTGTCTTGCCTCCCTTAAAGGTCTTGACAAACTTTGACTCTCCTTTGCTTTTGTTCATTGGTGAGCTCCCTTGGGACCATTTTTGCACAAATATTTCTCATGCCAAGATTTTCTGCTAGGATTTTTCCTAACTATTTCTCTATCAATGTTTACTTGGTCTGCCATGCTTCTCAGCTGACAGTCAGCTGATGATTGTGACGCACAAGTCCATAAATTTTTTCAATGTTTTCATCAGTTCTGCTCATTACCGGCTCCCTCATCTCTCTTCATCAATGACACTTTCTCTCCCCTCAGAAAAATGTTTAATTCATTTGTGCACTGCCATTTTCTTCATGGCATTATCCCCATAAACTTGGACTAACGTGTCCCTGACTTCACTTCCACTCTTGCCAGATTTAATAAACAATTTAATGCTTGTTCAGTGTTCTAATTCAAGCTCTGACATTCTTGCAATGGTACACAAAAACCCACAACAACAATAATGTACACCATTCAGCAACATACCACCACATGTTGACACAAACACAGCTGTGAGACACAGATATACCAAGGTTATGAAACCTTACCAAGTGGTTTGTACAGTGCTGCCAACGTAAGCACACAATGGTAAGCTTACAAACTTAACTGTCGGACTTGTATATGCGTGGAACATATTAGTAAGCATGGCCTGAATAAAATGCCAAGTTGAAATGTATTTGGGAGATTATGCACATTTAATCTCCCTATAGGTAATTTGCAATGTACATGCACATGGTTCAGGCTCTGAGAATTTCTTTAGAAAACACTATTGATTTAGTTTAATCAAGAGTTTTTCAGACTTATTTGAGTGGAGCATTTTTTGTGATCAATATACCTATTGAAGTTACATGAATCATGGTTCTAAAGCAAACTGAGAAATAACAATGTAGTAAGAGTCTACCGTTATGAATGGAATGTTTGTATCCCCCTCAAAATTCATATGTTGAAGCCCTAACTCCATTGAATGGTACTTAGGTTTAGATAAGGCCCTGGAGGTGGTGCCCTCATGATGGGATTAGTACCTTTATAAGAAAAGGAAGAGCGCTTGCTTTCTCTGTGTACTTGCACAAAGAAGGGGGTCATGTGAGCCCAGTTCTACAAGTCAGGAAAGGGATTCTCACCAGTGACTAAATCTGCCAACACCTGGATTTTGAACTCCCCAGCCCCTGGAATTGTGAGAAATATACGCCTGTTGTTTAAGCCACCTGGTCTATGCTATTTTGTTGTAGCAGCACTGAGCTAAGACATCAGAATATTTTGAACTGACTAGTTACAAAACTTATGGACACAAATAGCATCCTAAATTTCTGCCTAAACATCTACTTCAAGATGCCATTCAAATGGTGGTTTAACCTCATACTTTGACACACCCTTTTCCTCCAAAATAATAATTGAAAAATCTGAAAAGAGAAAATCTAAAATACATAACCAGGCTTCAAAACAAAATAAATATCATTAGGGACCAGAACTGGAACAGAACTATAAAGCAAGGAATAGGGCTAAAGTCCAGAATCTGCATGGTTTGTGGTCTGGAAACAGGCAGGGGCAGTGAGAATCCAGTGACTGCAACTAAGGACTTAAAATTCTACAGCAGACAAGGGACAGGATCCAGGCTCACTGCTTGAAGCCAGATGCTGGCATGGGAGTCCTGCCTTCTGTCCATCCTTCCCTCCTCATGCTCATAGGAGAAGGCTGATAAAATTGCATTTATCCAGGGCCCAAGACTTCATAAACTACAGGCTCAGGGAAGTTAGTTGACAAGGTTTAACCCAATGCCCAGGAACTGGCTCGCAGACTGGATCTGCACAATGTCAAACATGACAACAATGCAGGAGCCCCAACCCATCCAAATATCTGATTCTAGACTGGAGGCCCAGAGGGCTAGATGGAGACCACAGAAAAATACCACTACACAAGGAGGATGTGAGCACAAAAAAGAAAAAAGGGAAGATAAAATCACCCCATTCGAAAAATGGTCCTGTACACCATAGGAAGAAATCTATTGCTAAGAAATCACCAACAAAATCCACAATGAGAAAAAGAGTTGCCTTCAGGTAATTAACATTCAAAGGTTATTCAAAATTATTTTTTAAAAGGACTTTGAATGTTCATAGAAAGAAAGGAAGAAGGCACAGTTGCTGAAGAAGAATTCTAAATTATCAGAGAAAAACAGCAAAATAGAATAGGTATATACAAGTAATAGATTTTTTAAATAATGAAAAACAACCAAAAACCCAGATAAAAATCAGGATTTGATGAAGAAGCAATTAATGAATAGAACTATAGTGCTGAGGAATTTCTCACGTAGCACGGGGCAAGAATAAATATTTTGAAAGAGCAGCTAAGACACATAGGGGATAGAATAAGAGACCCCAGCATATGTCTAAAAGGAATGCAGATAGAAAAGAATAGAAATCAACAGTGAAGGAAAAATAATGAATGCCATCCCTCTACTAAAAACCCTTCGCAACTTTCCTGACCACTCAGCCTGAAACCCCAAGTCCTTAAAATCACATACAAAGCTCTATTAATTCCCCCACCCAATCTCACCTGCCTCCCTTCTGACCTCACCTCCTCACGATCTTCACTTTGTTCTTGCCTTTCCAGCCACACTGTCTTCGTTGCTCTTCCTTGAACTTTCCAGGCATGCTCCAGCATCAGAACTTTTGCACTTGCTTTTCCTTCTGCCTGGAAATCTCCTCCATAATGCCATGTGGCCTACTCCCTCACCACCTTCCCTTCTTTGCTCACATTCCATCTTCCTCAGCAAGACCTTCCCTGACCATCCCGTTTAAACACGCGTCACCATTCCTGTCCTCCCCCTCTTCCTTCCCTTTCTTATGCCTCCCAACTGCACTCAGCATTACCTCACGTTCTACATGCTTTATTCATTTCTTATGTCTGTCTCCCCACCCCTGACTCCCTTACAAGGCTGGAAACTCCTTGAGGACGGAGGCGTTTACCTCTTGTATTTACTGCTGTAACTCCAGTGCCAAGAACAGTGCCTGACATACTGGAGACACTCAGTAACTATATGTTAATAGAACCAATAAATGACTGCCACCACATAGGATGCACTCAGTAAAAGCTAAGAATTATAATTTAACCACAATCGTTCAACTATCAATAACTCCCTACTTATCTGTTCCACTAATCACTTGGCTCCAGGAGGGTCAGTCTCATCATATTCATAATAATTACAATCATCTGTGATGCTTCAAGCTCTCTTTGATGTTCTGTATTTCTTGTATCACTTTAACATCAATTTGAAAATGGGGAAATTATCATCTCCATCTTATTGTGATTCTGAGGCCGAGGTACAACGAAGTTAACGGATTTCCTCACTTTCACACACCCCAAAAATGATGCAGAGACACTGCTGTCCTCTCTACTGGTGGATTGGTCTTCTTGCTGCTCTGGTCCAAGACTCTATAATCACCCGCCCTCCTCCATGATGCCTCTCTTTTAATACGTGACTCTGGTGAACACAGTGTCCATTCTTCCTTGCACCGCGTGATTTATCCAGATCTCTCTCTCTTCTAAAAATAACTCTGTGCATCCCAGCTCCAAGAGTAAATCTTGATCAATCTAAGCTAATCAGAAAGCTAAGGTAACATTACCAAAAATGGAAGAGCAGAAAACTCCAGGGCTCTGTGCCTTCACAAAAGCAACTAATAAACTGGCAAGAACTGTCTGCATCTGAGCTACTAATGGCAATCCATCCCCCTGTCAGTCATTGGCTTAGGAACAGACATTTAATACAATTCCAGCCAATGAGATATGAGGAGAGTCTGGGGAACTTCTGGAAAACTATTCCTTACTTCCAAGTAGAAAAAAAAACAGGAGAAATGGACTCTTCTTCTTCCATACATGCTTATATTTAGAGGAGATGCCTGAGCTATTGCCAACATCTTTCAACAAACCAGAAGACAAAGCTAACACAGGTAACAGAATAGAGACAACAGTTTCAGAAAAGTAAAGTTAGAGATCTTGAAGACCAAGCCTGACAGCTATCTTACCCATGAACATTATGTGAAACTTTTAAAAAGAGCTTGTATGGTATAAGCAAGGCTGAGTTAGTTTTCTGTTACTGTAACTGAAAACATCCTGATACCACAGCATCCCCTTCCCACCTTAGAAATAGCCCAACCTCCCAAAATCATTTAGAAGAAGCTATCTTCAGTTCTACTACTTGAACATGGACAACCATTTGGGGCTCATTATTTCTGAGATTACAATGGTTACAGGGCTGCCACTAAAAATAACTTAAAGATAGAACTCATTGATTTTCTAACTGAGCAGCTGAAAGGAGAGGTCGGAGAACTGAAGGCAGTGACTGGTTGGGTCATTGAGGACTACCTATAGAGGAGTCCACTGGGCACAAAGAGGTTTAATTTGGCCAATCTCATCATGTAACTTGACATGTAACCTTCTGTTATAAGACATTATCTATACCCAGGTTACACCTAGCTATATATGCATACTTCCAATTACAGAGTGCACTGTGTAACTGAGGTAAGCAGGGAAAAGGGTTAAGATTTAGTGGAATTCAATTATACCTGAGAGACACATACTTGAAGTTTTGTCCACCCATGATTACTCACATAGTGAGGATAGAAACTATCATTTGCAAGTATGATTCCACAGAGTTATTGACCTCTCCACTGGATCTCTGTCAGAAGAACCATTAAACTACAACACCTACCCTCTTTGTCAAGAAAAATATTAGAAAACCCAAGCCTGTTTTACGTGTCTCATCTTATTTGGTAAATGATTTCCTTTGACCTCATTACAGGAAAACAATTATCCTCTGGCATGCAAGTACAGTTCTCATAAACCTGGCTCCTTTCTGAACTTTGAAGTCATTCTTGGGAAGATAGCTATGTTTATATCAGAGTTGTTCCAGGAAAACAGGTCTTTAAGTGACTATCTGGTCATCAGTTCCCAAATGGTGGTATGCATACCCACAGGGATAAGTGTTGGGCCATTCAGGGGTACACAAAAAAATAATCAGTAATGGCGAAAAAACAAGTAAAATATGCAAAATGTTAGTTATGGAACAATAAATGTTAAGTTTGAATCACCATTAATGGAGACACTTCAAAATTAGATCACATTAGCAAATGATAATTGGTGAGGGCGTGGCTATGAACCCTTCCCCCAAACTGCTCTTCCACCAATCTTTATACACAGTTTCAAACAATCCATTTGTGATGTTTCTAGAACTTCCCCAAACATATAAATATATCTATAGTCAGACTGATCAGTTTAGTTATTAACTAAGTAAAAGTAATTGTATTGTCTTTAATCATGATCCTTTTCAAGTAGTTTTTTATTTAATGTTTAAATACTTGATCATCATTATCAATATTTAATGTTATGAATATTATAAAATTAAATCTGTGGTTTGTACTCTTAGTGCAATAATTTTTCTTTCCTAACTTATTACCCCATTTCCACTTTTTTATCTTAAGATGGACACTGAAGAAAAGTGTCAGTATTTAAGAACAGGTGTTTTAAAAACAAGGGGTACAATTTATAGAAATGGGTTTAAAAGGGCTACACAAGTGGGAAAAGGTTGGGAACCATGGATCTAATAGACAGAGAGAGACATAATATAATATTTCAAATTACTGAAGGTAGAGAATGCCTTAATTTAGAAGCAGTATGGTATTACAGCTGAGGAACATACACTCAGGAACTAGATTAACTAAATTAAAATCCTAGCTTTAACATTTCGCAGCTGTGTGATTTTGACAAGTTATTTAACTTTTCTGTATCTCAGTCCACTCATCTATAAAACAAACCTTTTCTAATAGTACCCACCTAAGGTGTGGACTAACTTATACCAAATTTTTTATTATATAATAAATAATATATTTCTGTTGCGTGGATTAAATGAGTTAAATATGTGTCAAGTCTAGAACCCAGCCTGGCATATAGTAGTCACTATACAAGTGCTATCTGTCATTATGACTTAGTATTTTAATAGTAAACACAACCAGCAAAGCAAATTGAGTGCCTCCTATATTCCGGGCACAGAGCTAGACGTCCCAAGGACAACTGTACACACAGTAGAAACAGTTCTTGCCCTTATATATTTAATCTTGGAACACAATGAACAGACAATTGCAATGTAAAGTCATAAATGCTATTATATAATAGAAGACAGGTACTGTAGGATGCTGTGTTAAATGTGGGCAAGGAAAAGTGGGAAAAGAGGAAGACTTTGCCTAATCTGAAGGAAACCTTCTTGGAATGAGAGCATCTTAATTGGAATGTGAAATAAAGGTAGAAGTTAACTAAACAACTTCTAAGTGCTAGAGACATAGAAATAAGTCTTACTGTTTTTCTACCCCATAATAACTAAAAACAGCTTCTGTGCTATGCCCACCTCCATCATTGAACACAATGAAAGTGTCTTAGAGTCCTGTCACTGAGCATGTGGAGGAGAGAGACATGGCCTCTTTCCTTCCCTCTGCCATATGAACATGCACTCTAATAAGTTTCAATCAACTCTTTACTCCAGGTTCGCAGTGGCAGACTTCAAGTGCACTGGGTTTGGGAAAGGGGTAAAATCAAGAAGGACTTTCTACCCCTAGTCTACATAATTTCTACAAAAACACTGCTAATAGTCAGGAAGACCCACTGCTTAACCATCCTACGATCCCCACATGGGTGCTCCTAGGTCAGTGGAGAATAGTCCATAATGCCCATCTTTCATCCTGCTATCCTCTTCCTCAATGCCTCCCTCCTTTCAGCATCTTCTCCTAACCCAAAGCGCCCTTACCGCCCCACCTCAAACACAGCTGTGTCCTTACCTAGTGGTTAGCAAGCTCCATGTTTTCTGGTTTCTTAGAAATTGTCCTAGCTTCTTTGCTAGTTAAATGAAACTTCACATAACTATTCTTTTACAGCTATTCTTTCTCATATTACGTGTGGGACAGAGAGGTAAGAAAAGACAGGACATTAGGGGATCATCTTGTGCCAACATTTTCTGAAAAAAACATTTGGGGGGGTTGGTTGCCTGAAAAAAGCACTAATAACAGCACCACCACCAATGATCATCAAAAATATATTAAACTGAGAAAGTTAAATTCCTTCTGATGGCTCTCTCCAGTTTTATGTATCCTCCTCACCCCATCTCCCACTCTAAGAGCATTAACTTTTAAGTCTTATTTTGTTAAAGAGAATGCTGTCTCCCTTTGACTCACCTGACAATGTCTTCCCCTATTAATTTGCCCTTAAGAATGTTTTTTTTCAGTTCCTAGATATCTCCCACACCCCTCTCCCCATCACGGAATGAGCAAGACATAGGAAAGTTTTGATATGTGAAAAAGTATTTAGGCAAAACAGTAATAGTAGTAATTTTTTAATAGCAGGGTTATGGGTTGTTTAGGTTTTATTCATTGGACTTTTCTTTCTTTTTGAACTAACAACACTGCAATATAATTTTGGCAGTATAATAAATACTATCCTTTTAAGTGAGTGATCATTGACTTCAAATGACATGTAAGAAAAAGATGTAAGAACTTCTACTTAAACATGGTGGACACACACAATGTCTCCTCTCCCTCAACTCTGACCATCCTGGATTTCTAAAAATTATAGAAAATTATTTTTTAATCCATAACTACATTCAAAATCAAGAAAAGGAACCTCATTGGACCAGAAGTCATGAGAAATCTCTGGAAGAGAGATACGCAAAAGGAGTCTAGCAAGTCTAAAAAATAAAGTCAAACTGATGATAAAAATAATAAATTAAATATCATGGAAGAATGGTATTGAAATTAAAATTAAAACATTTAAATAAATAGTAGAGAAGACACTGCTAAAGTTGAACTAGCAAACTAGAAGACTGAGCTGATGAATTTCCCAGAACATATTTTAAAAGAAATTAAGAATTGGAGAGTATGAAAGAAAAATCAAGAAACATGAAAGATAAATCCAGAACTTCCAATGCCCACATCCTAGAATACCAAAAAAGGAAAAACTAAAGAGAGTTATAGAGAAGCAAATATTTAAAGAGAAAAATTTAACTGGCTATTTATTCTAAACATTGGAAATATAATAATAATAATATAATAATAATAACAACAATAATAATTGTTAATCCTCTCCCCAGAAAATTTTCTCCATTATCTTAGGGACTGAAAGTTCATTGATCCATATCTTTTGTGTTTTTATTGCAGTTCACCTGTTTTTACTGGAATGACTTGGCAAAAACAAGATTATTTTCTTTTCCTATTGAATTGCTAGATTGTTTGACAAAGTATCTTAGCAACTGACTGTATGAAGGCACGAAATCACAGACTCAGTTGACAAAACTGGAATTGTTGAACTCACAGTCTATGCACTATTCCACAACAGTTAGAAAATGGTCATCTCTTACGAGGTAAACTGGAGTAATTTTCAAATTTCAAATGAGGTAAATTGAAGTCTTTGAAGAATTATGGACTACAATGAGTAATAAAAATTATTAGTTTCCTACTAAAGGTCAGTAGATAGTTTCAAAGATAATCTAATTTACTAAAAAGTCAGCAACCAGAAAAGAGGATTTTGAGTAAAGGGAAATTTGCTGTCAATTAGAGAAATTAAAAACAAGAGGTTTGTCTGAGATAATCATTTGTAAATAAAGATTTGGCTATTAAATCAATTTCCAGAAAATTAAATATATTTAAGAATATCACAAATTCATTCTGGGACATTCATTGAACTTTAAGTCACATACTGATTGACACAGAGAAAAGCTAAAGAAAATAAGAAAGAACCATTGGAAAACAGAACAAAAAGAAAAGACTTTGATAAGAACTGAAGATGAAAGAAGAGCTTTATGAGTAAGTAGGAAACCAACCTAAAAAAGGAAAAAAGAAAGGTCAGTGAAAAAACTGAATTTTCAACTGACAGAAGGAAATAATGTTACACAATGGAACATAAATGTATGACATAAAAAAAAAAAAAAAACAACTGACTCCACTTGTGCAAGCTGTGAACACATATGTGAAGAATTACCATAGCTGAGGTGAAGCTGATGTCTGGCTACATATTTGTGCCCTGACTTCTATTCCCCATAGTGTAAACATTATACCATAAGGTATATTTTCAATGTCTTCTGATTGAATATGACATACCAGGTGAAAGGCATAGTGTTCTATTGTCAGTTCCAGAGTATGCTGTGGAAGCAAAGGTTTGCACATAATTATTCATTTTAGATATCAGGACAGGTACTCTGAAGCAATATGAAAAGAGTTAGGTACCAAAGAATGCCATCATATCAATATTCATGTATTAACTTATACCTCTTAAACTCCAGAAATTATTTTTATTTGTTGTTTAGTGTTCTCTTTTCAGTGTTGTCTGGGTGTTTGTGGTTCTTTCTTAGCTGTTGATAAATTGTCCCAGCTTGTCAAGTGTGGTCTGGCCAGAATACTGCAGAGAAATGATAAACTAAATGAAATCTGTTGTGAAAGAATTGACTCACAAGGTACCACCAAAGGTCATGGTACCTTATGTACTTAAGATACCATGCTGAGGTTTTTAGAGCCAAAATGCCTAGTAGATTTCAAGTGGGGTCTTTTTTGTAGACACTGACCAACCACACTTTGGGCCCATTCTTTGCTTGAGTTCCTTGTTTTATGCAACATCTAAGCATTTATCCTCTCTTGCATTGCCACCAAGTTGTTCAGACAGCATAAGCAACTGGGTGATTTTACTAAGACGTAAAAAATTCTATCAATTAGAAGTTAACTGTCATATTGTAGAAGTTAAATCAATTTTTAAAATCTGATCATGTTCATCATTGTTATATTTTGCTCTGAAATAAATGTTAATTGCTAAAAGTCAGATTTTTAAGGATAACAGAGTGGATCTGACTTATTAGGAACAAATTCATAATGCAGGAAGTCCTTATCAGGAAAAGGTTAATGCATCATGAAGGCTAGTAACAACCTAGCAGGCCATGGATGCTATTATAGGCCTCCCATCCCTGGTATGTATTAGTTTCGCAACAAAAGAAGGCTGGGGGCCTTTTCTAAGTAACAATAACACTAATTACTAGTCAATCAAATCCCTCAAAAACCATGAGAAGGCCAAAACAAGCCCAGAATAAGGAGAAATCAGATAGAGTGGTCAAGACTATAACCATCAACAGTAGGAGGTGAACCAAAGTGACACCCTGATGCTGTCTGGGCACATCTCTTGCATGAATGATGGACTGTGTTCTGAGCTGGTGTATTTGGATAGGCCTACCATAGGTGAAGGCTGATAACCCATGCAGGAGTGAGCAGTCCCTGTGTCAATTGACTGAAGGCAGAGGCAGGTCCTCAGAAAGAAAATCTGCATCAAGAAAGCCACACTGTAGGAAGGAGACACAGGATAGTGGTCAATAAGCCTTGCACTTGAAATGAGAAGACCTGGGCTGAAGTCTTGGCTTTACAGGTTCCTGTTTGCAGGATCTTGAAAAAAGCACAGTCTCTCTGAGTCATAGTTTCTCATCTGTGTAGAATGAGGTAATAATGCTAAGCTTGACCTCTCCCTATGATTGTTATGAGGATCAACTGATCTATGTATTTAAATTATTAAATTTCTTTCAATATGCAAGTTTCTTGTTTCTAATAAAACAGTAGCAAATTATTACCAATACTGGTACTAATAACTAGAAAAGAGCACAGCTACTATAATCAGCTCAACAGTTAAGTGCAAGAAGCTGACATAATGTATAAGCTGAATAATATAGAAGGGGCATCTTGTACAGTCATTGAAAGCGTAGACTTTGAACCCATCTTCCTGGATTTTAATCTGGGCTCTGTGACTTTGCTCTGTGACTGTGGAAAAGTTTCTTACACTAACTGTGCTCCAGTTTCCACATCCATAAAATGCAGACAATGGTACCAACTTCATGGATTTGTCATGAGGACTATGTGTGTGAGTGTGAGTGTGTGTGTGTGCGTGTGTGTGTGTGTGTGTAGCAGTGTCTAGCACATAGTAAATGTTATATAAGTGTTTACTAGTATTCTAACACGGAGCTAAGACACTGAACTGTTTAAATCCCTCCTCACTGGGAACTGAGCTGATCATAAACTCCAGGATTAGGCTGTGTGACTCTAGATGTGAAGAAATACAGGAACCTTAAGCAAGCATCTAAGGAGGTCATTATATAAACCATCAGCAAGCCACCCCACAATGACCACATCTCAGATTTCAATTCACAAATGAGAACAGAACAGAAAAATTAACTTTTCTATTATATCACTACTTTCTGGTTGTCCATGTGCACATAAGAAAGCAAATTAACTTCTTCAGGACACTAGATGGACAGTGAGAAAAAGTATGCAGACTCGATTTCATCATCCCCACTAATCTTGTTTTACTCATCCTCATTTGTTAACAAAGGCAAAATATGCATTTTTCTTTATACAGTATATACTAATTGCATAAGATTCTTGGTTTTCCTGTTTGTTTTTACAGACTTTTACTTAGAATAGATTTCTATTGTCTATTTTATAGCCATTTGTCCTTTAATAAGTTAGGAGGCTGCAAATCACCACAAAAATAAACAAAAAAAATCGAGTCAAAGGATAAACGAGATGGATGGATAGAGGGATGGCCAGATGGATGGA
Organism: Lyroderma lyra; assembly: GCA_004026885.1. Taxonomy (NCBI): domain Eukaryota; kingdom Metazoa; phylum Chordata; class Mammalia; order Chiroptera; family Megadermatidae; genus Lyroderma; species Lyroderma lyra. Next base: position 488,904 of record PVJL010000033.1, read on the forward strand.
GAGAAAGAGAAAGGTTGATTTTTCTTGGACTATTTTTTTTTAGTACTTTATACCAGTATAAGAAAGGCTCAGAAATTACCTAACTAGAATTATATCAACTTTTAGACTTAAAAATTGTTAACAGTAGAAAAATCAATTAGAAAGGATCAGAAATAGGAAAGCTGGTGTGCAGATAACTTCAATTTTAAGTATGTGTTTAGAAAAAGTTTTAATTTATCAAAATATAAAACCCTTATCCATGTTTTGTCCCTTTTAGTATAATAGGTAAAACACAATAGTGACTAACAGCAATTCAAAAAGACAAAAAAAATACAGATATATTCAATGGATATGAAACCATGATCACCTATAGCAATTAAAATTATACGTGCAAAAAATAAATAAATAAATAAATAAATAAATAAATAAATAAATAAAATTATATGTGCAGGGGCAGCTTTGCCATCATTAAATGTATGAGTACAATTCTAAAATACTAAAATGTTTTATGTGTGGTTTATAAAGTGGACTCATAGTTGAATAAGAGAAATATATTATTCAGTATATTTTGAGGAAAATTAATGTAAGGTATCCCTTTAAAAAAATCTTTCTAAAGAAACTGTTCAACATTTAAACATAAAAACAATTAATGATAAAATATGACATTTTTTATCTGAATCACAAGAAAGTAATAAGATCTTCAGTTAGAATTTTCCACTTCCCAACACAATCCAGAAAGCATGTATGTCAAAATCACAAGTAAAGACAAAATTGGTTCAGTTTTAAAATATGAATGGCATCGGTCATGCTGAATTTTAATTTCACAAAATAAAATATCCAAAATATTCATTTTGGTTGACATTCTTAACAATGAAGTCTTTGGGTGTCAGTTTCTCTTTGAAAATCAAACTGGTTATGCATATTAAATAAGATAATATACAGGAAGATACATTGTAAAAGAGCTATAAAACAACACATAAATATACAAGTAAGTTTGAAATGCTGTAACACATTGCATGGCCATTGAACATGTTCAGTAATACCTGAGTTAATGATTGAAGAATTGCAGGTCATCACGAGTGAGGCACTTAGCCTGAACACCCCATACAAGGACTATTTTCTGCACTGTGACAATGCTCTGACTGAAAGTACATGTTTTTGTAGACATTTTCGATCTAAACTATATTACTTAGCATGACAATCAACCTTATTCATCATTATTTAGTACAATTTCCACTATTCAAATTTATTTTCAATAAACAAATATTTATCACAATCAATACTATTCAGTGAAGAAAGCACAAGCTGTGGAAACAAATCCAAGATAAGAACCAATTTTGAGAAAAAGAGACATCATCAAACAAAAAAGAAAAACAAAAAGTACATAATGTGAAGGTGATTACACTGAAGATATTAGTACTCACAGGATGAAGAACTGAAGAACTCTGGGTACATTTTTTCGTTCACCTTTCTGCCACCAATATAGCAGAAATGCAAAATAACTCCCTCAATTACCTTATAATCCTTTTCAGTGTACCTTCCTATAATGTAAAAGCAGGAAACTAAAATGACATTTCCCAGACTCCCCTGCAGCTAAATTTCCAAATGCGATTAGACCCAGATGTGACTTGGACTTGGGACAGCGGAATGAAATAGAGGCCATTCTTCTACTGCTTCAGTTATTTCTGTGGGCAAGTCTGCTGGTAGAGGTGTCTGGATTTCTACAGCAACAGTAGCACAAGTTATAGAGACATTGACTCATGGCTGTTAAGAGTCTGAACGCATTTTATTGGCATGGATGACAGGGGTGTTTAGAATCAACACTCAGGGTGGCTTTCTGATCCATGGGTGGCCACTGAGGCCCTATCGGCTGGCACCAGGAGTTAGGCAGCAGCTTTCTGATTCCTAAGCTGAAGGAAATGTCCTCCACTTCCTGGTCATGACAGAGGATGCAACTCCTTTGGCAGGCCAGTTCTATGCTGTTTTTCAGGGATTCATTCATGGAAGCTTAGCCCAGAGCCTGTACTCTGCTCTTCCACTGGTAGTGAAAGCACCAAATTCCCCGTGTCAAATCTCATTCTATCTAAACAGGCTCAGATGGTTTTTCTCAAGAACTACGACCAATACAATAGTCATAGTCCATGTACAATGTATGCAGACATAATTGCTTTAAATTTATAAAAAATTACAGGCATAGTCCCTGAACATACCACACTTGTATTTTGGTGGAAAGAAATTTACCCTCTTTCAACACGTAAGAGAACTATTGGTTTCCTTCTCTGCCCAGCCTGATCTAATTTCCTGAAGCTCATGATGCACTTTCTTGTCTTTCTTCCCTCAGCACACAAGCATGTACCTTCACTATAATAATTACACTGTACGTCATTTCTCTGTCTCCATGTCTGCTTCGCAAATAGACTTTTAGAAGGGCATTGCTTTTTAAAAAATTTTTATTATATTTATTGGGGTGACATTAGTTAATAAAATTATATAGGTTTCAGGAGTACTTTTCTATAATTCATCATTTATATACTGCATTGTGTGTTCACCACACAATGAAGAGTCAGTTCTTCCGTCACAATTTAGTTGACTCCTCTTTTCCCTATTCTATGACCCCCTCTTACCCTCTGGTAACCACTAAACTGTTGTCTGTGTCTATGATATTTTTGTTTATTGCTTGTCTTATTTGTTTGTTGCTTCCAGTTTTATATCCCACATATAAGTTAAATCATATGATTCTCAACTTTTTCTGTCTGATTTATTTTGCTTAGCATGATAATCTCAAGATCCATCAATGCTGTCACAATGGCAATATTTCATCTTTTAATTTATGTATTCCCTGTGGCTGGCACATACACTGCAATTGGTCCACACAGCATTGGTAGAAGAGAAAGAGGAAAAGAAGGATCTGGAGTCAAAAGAACTGAGTTGAATCCTGGTGTCTCTGCTCTTCAGTCAGACAACCTAGGGCAGCTGAGTAAGTTCTCTGTGACTCAATGTCCTAATTTTTTAAAGTAGATAAGAGTATCTACTTTATGCAATTAACATATTTAATTATCTTATTTAATTTTTGATTTAATGAATACATATAAGAAACGGAGTCCTTAGCAAAGTGTCTGGCACATACTATCGCAAAACAAATGTTGGCTTTAACTATTGTTAAAAATGAACTTAGTTTTAATAAACATATAGAATTAGCACAACCTTTTTTCATTATAAGCATTACAATATTCCTTAAGTGAATAACAAAAATCACTTTTCCAAAAAATACTTTCACCAAAAATATGAGTCAACACAAAAAAACACAACAAACAAACAAACAAAAGAAAACAACAAAACAAAACTTAACAGTATCTAAATTTAAAGTATATTACTTTAAAAATTCTCTCTGGGACAACTAGAAATCAAGAAATCAGAACCATTACACATTAGAAGACATGGCCTTATCACTGTCCATAATTTTGGCAAATTTTTGCCTTTTATTATTTCTTTAATTTGTTTTTATAACCAAAGGATCCCAAAGAAACTTCTCAGGGATTATTAGAAAATAAAAGCCCCATATCTTATCTGATTATTCCTCACTGCTAACTTTCAGAAATTTTACTTACATTTCCAATATATCAAGTTGCAAGCAAATGCTTCTGTATTAGACAGAAAACTAACTTCTACAACCAACAATGACTTGTTAAAGTTTATATTTTACTTAAATCTGTAAATTTTATAGTCCTAAGCAGCATAATTTGATAAGTTTGGGTGTACAATTTATTACACTTAAAGTTTACAAAAAATCTTAAGGGTAAACTATTTTTAAAACCTAATGGAAATTTTAGAACTGAATTATACAATGACCAAGATAAAAACTTACTGGATAAATTTAATAAAGAATGGCAATGATGGAGAAAGAATCAGTAAACTTGAAGAGTGGTCAACAGAAATTATTTTATCTGAACAACAGAGAAGTTTTTTAAAAGTTTTTTTTTAATGAACAGAATCTTGAGGACTTAAGGCACAATGTTTAAAAAGCTACCATTAATGTCATCAGAGTCTCAGAAGGAAAGAAAGAGTTTCATGCCAAAAATTATTTTAAGAGATAATGGATGCAAACTTCCCAAATTGGACAAAACATATAAACATACAAATTTAAGGTAAGTTATAAGTTAAATAAACAGAGAATAATTCATTAAATTATTACACAGTAATTCGATAAAACAGAATGTAGTCATTGGAAAAGAACTTTACATGTAAATAGGAAATTTGTTTTATTAGAATAGTGAGATCATAAGTATTATTTGGGAAGCAATCTTTCTTTAATGTTGTGACATTATTTTTACAATGGAAAAAAGAAAGGAATATGCCAGTTGGCATTTATTTATTGAGGTATCACATTAAGATCAAAGTATTCTGTTTCCCAAACTACAGAGAAAAATTAAAAAATTAGTTAATTACTGGAGGAACATTGCTTCTTCTCTCAACTGTATGTCTGCAAGGATGATATAGTTGGCCCAATGATACCCAGGTTGTGGTGAAGACAGAAGCCTGTAGCCGTCAGACGTTATAACAAAATACCTCTTAGAGTTCCCAAAAACAGTTTCAAGAACATTGACAGCTTTAAAAAAAAACAAGTTTCTTTAAGATGGATAGCTGTGAAGCTGACCAATCCGATTATTATTGTTTGTTACAAAAGTTAAACATCTGCTTTCTCTTTATCTATGGCTTTCTCTCTACTTTCATGAAAAGGGAAAAATAATAGGTTTAGATTTTGCCTAAATAGTTTAGTAAATGGGTAAGTGTTGAGTATTATATTAATAACTAAAAACATTTCAATACATAAAATTATTCAAGTTCCATATTGTATTCCTTTTTCAATAATCATACTCCCAACAGACTTATGTAATTTAAGCTTCAAGCCAAGTCTTAATATCAACAACCTCATGGAATAGTTGTCTAAGTCTCTTCCTCTTAAATTTTTATTTTCTGATTTGGAAAATATGACTTTTGAGCCAACCTTTCATTAAATACTAAATTTTTCTCAGCCAACTCCCAGAGGGGAGGTAATTTTATTGCAGCTTATGAATAGCAATACATGGAATTTGCAGATACTTGTGGGCAAGCCCCTGCAACTATCTCATGTTCACTGCACCAGTTTTTTATTTCAGAGCCCAGTTTATATATCCTTCCACATTCAAGCTAGAGTTCCCCTCTAGAGGCTGACAGAAAAAGAGAAGATGAAGAAGAGGAAAATATTGTTTAACACACCGAAACCAAAAGACCCAAACATTTTATTCTTCATAACACAAAGCTGACAGCAATTTACTATTAATAGATCAGAAACTATCATAATGTCTCCAATTTTCTAAATTCAATCACAAGAATGAAACATTGCTATCAGAGCAATTTGATATCTCATTTATATATCTCACATTTATATTTAATTATTTATTACTTCATTCATTCAATCACTATTTATTGAGTGACAACTGTGGGTAAAACATCCTACTAGACAATGGGTACAGGCTGCTGATTCAAAAAATGGTTCCCGCCGTCATAGAGGTGAACAGACATTAAACACCCAATCACAAAATTATGTCTATAAATATATGTTGTAAAAAAGACCTATAGGGTGTTCAAAGCATGTAATGGAGTTCTGAAAAGCCCCTCTGGGGGTAAAAAGCACACATGCTGAAATATGAAGGACAAACAAAAATTAGCAAGTTCCAACAGGGAATGAGAAAAAAAGGAGAACAAAGGACACTGCAGACAAAGAGTAACATCCTGAGCAAAGGATCTGAGGCAGAGAGAGTAAAATGAAAGGCAGCCTGCGGTGCCATACTGGACAGACGATGAGGGCAAAATTTGAAATGAGGTTGAGGGATGGGTAGAGGCACGTTAAGTCATTCCTTACAGGTCATATTAGGATTTCACTTTTAGTCTAAGAGCAATGCAAGTAAACAGATTTTGGTGGGTGGTGGGTGGTAGTCACTGAAGCAATATAGAGTGGTTTGATATAGAATGGTTTTAAAGGAATCACATACAGAGACTAGGACATCTAGTTAAACTATAAAAGTTCAAAGAAGAAATGATGGTGGCTTGGATGAAGCAGTGTCTCTCAAGTGAGGACAGTTTTACACACACACACACCCAAGAGTACATGTGGTGATGTCTGGAGAGGTTTTTGGCTGTCACAGTAGAAACAGTGATACTACTATTATATTGTGGGTAGAGACAAAAGATACTGTTCAATACCCTACAGTGCATAGGACAACCCCCTACAGCAAAGAATTACCCAGTCCCCTAATGTCAACAGTGACAAAGTTATGAACCTTGAACTATAGTGATGGCAATAAAAATCAAGAGGAATAGACATATATTTAGAGTGTAGAAATGATAACTCTACAATGTTGAATATAGGACGAGTATGATAAAAGGAATGAAAAATGTCAAGAATAAGCCTCCAGGTTTCTGGCTTGCACAACTGAGTGAATTGTGAGCCATTCACTAAAGACCTTTTAAGTTTGAAGGCAGAAGACCAAGAATTTGGGTTTAGATGAATTGTGTTTGAGATGCCTTTAGGGTATCAAGTAAGCAATTATACATACAGATTTGGATTTCAAAGAAGTAGCAACCACAGAATGGGCTGCAAGTCAAATAAGATCAGAACCGTGCCATCTGGCAAAGTAGTTTGCTGGAGGTGAGATCAGAAAAGACTGGTAAGTGTAGGTATGGCTAAGAGGTAAGAAAATGGAAGCTGACTATCACCTCTTCTGTGGAAGAATTTGGATTTTTCTTTTTTTAGGGGTGTGTGTGTGTGTGTGTATGTGTGTAAGCTCGAATAGTCTTGGAAATGTTTAAAAGGCTGATAAAGAGAAATCCAGAAGAATGTGGGTTGAAGACAAAAGTAGAAGAAGAAATAACAAAAATGACAACTTTTCTTCTCTAAAATTCAAATTCTTCTTGACATGTGCCTTTGGACGTCCCCAAAACATTTCAGATGTAATATATGAACATGAAAAACTGAGTTATGTGTTCTCCCTTGCAGTGGTTTCTTTTCTCGAAAGACAGAGCCATCCAACCATTTAGACAACCTACTAACAGGAGTCAGGTTGACACCTCTCTCTCACCCACCCCTATACTCAATTCATCATCTTAAGTACCTCTCAAATTATTTCATTTCTCCTTACAATATTCAGTCAAAGCAGTCACTTATCACCTAGACTACATAACAGACTCCTGTGTTCTTGTCCTTTATGAGCTGCTCTTCCATTCTGTAGCCACAAAATTTGATTATGTCATCCCATAACTTAAAACCCTTCAGTGACTTTTCATTGTTTGAAGATAAAGACCCAAACCCTTAATATTTGCCTACAAAGCCCTTTTTCTGTTTCAAGTCACAATTGACAGCAAGTTGTTTCTCACTCTTTCTGCTGTTGCCTCATTAGCCTTCTTTCAGTGACATCGCCACCTGTCCTGCGTACATGCTGTTCCCTCTACTGGGACCTCTCACCTTTCCTCACTCCCTACTCATCCTATAAATTGAAGCTCAAAAGCCATTTACTCAATGAAGCATTTCCAGACTTGACAAGTCAATCTATTCAAGGACCATAATTTTCTCCTCTGTGGAACCTCTGTGAGAAATGCTTCTATAAGAATTTTTATGGTTATCTAATTGTGTGCCTACCTGTCTCTCAAGCTTAGTGAGAGCACATGCTGTCTGCTGTGTACCCTGTCAAGTGGCTAGTGTTTAGCATGGTGCCTGACACACAGGTGGCACTCAGTAACCACAGGTTAGACAAATGAATATATCTTTACAACAACTCTATGAAATGAGGTTAGTTGTTTTTTTGGTGTTATTGTTGTCCATGTTTCTTACTGATGATGAATCTCAGGCTTAAGGATTTAAATAACTCACACGGGATCGCAGTCCTCACTGGTGAGCCAGTGTTTGCATCCCTCTCTCCTTAACTCCTGAACTAAAGCCTTTCCCACCTCTGCCACAATGCCTCTTAAAGTCAGTAAATCTCCAATCAACTTTATAGATCAAATGACTCTTGAGGCTAATCAAAGTAGGAGAACCCTATCTCATGATTCCCACTGAATTTTGTTTCATGTCACCAACTTCATTCAACTCATGATAAATTACAAATGTTACCACAAGAAATGAAGTAGGTAATTCATATAAAAATTAAAAAATAAAAAAGCTTACCCTGACAACTGTGGTTTTTCTGTCTGAGTCTTCCAATAGCACTGAATGAAACACAGTACTACAACTTGATAAACTATGTTCCCTTAAGATCCTAATTAGCAAGAGTATAGCACCAATTGGTAAAAAGATTCAGAACTAGTTGTTTTGAGAATTAATGGGTCTGTATTAGAAATCATCTTTTAGTAAAACTGCTAATTCACATTTACCATGTCACACTCAGTCTACTAAATTCTACACACACCAAAGATAAATCAATCTTAGCCTGAAACTTCTGCAAAAGCAACTTAGAGTATGCCTACAGATATGATAAATACACTATGTCATTTAGCCACTTTAGTAATACAATGCATGCTGAGTACACTAAAATGTCAAAAGTCTGGTACCACAAGATTTGGCATATTCATTATGTACAAATTACCATTTTCAAAGATGTAAAATGCTATAAAATAAACTGAGTATTAAAGCTATAATAACTGTCCTCCCTCCTAAGATCAGCTCCACCAAAATGCCAGGTCATGTCTCATTATAAATGGATTTTGGCATCCCTAGTGACCTCTGTTTCATCGGGGCTCCCGTTACTTTTATTGCCTACACCAGATATTAGACACTTGGGTAATTTATACCTTGTATTATTCATAACTGTGTATCACTTTGTTGAAATTTCCAAAATTGTCTTGGACTCAGAGTCAAGGGAAAAGGGGACCCCACTACTGAATACCTACTCAATTACAAGCAAGGTGTAGAAATTCTAAATATATCACTTTATTTAACCCTCAGAAAAGCCCATGAGAGCAATGTCTCCATATTATAGAAGAGATAAAGTCAGGAATGGTCCCAGATCAATAGAGTCCAAATTTACTGATTTCTAGTAAATTGAAGGTTTGGGTTCTTTCCCAATAATATTACAAAAGTGTTGGAACCCTGCATATATGACTGGTGTGGCTTCTTTCAAGTCATATAAGATTCTAGTTCTTAAATAGTACTGTCTATTCAAAGAGTAGATTTTCTCTATCAGTTTTACATTATTTCTTACAAATAAAGTCTCTCTTTCTAGGGAGGATTTAAGAAAGATAGAGAACTATTAATACTATGATTTGTTTAGGAAAATGATATCAACAAGACAAATTTTATATTGAGCAAGAAGTCTCTAGTATCTACTTTTCATAGAAAAATCAACAAATGTCCATTTGCAAGGAAAATATCCAGTGGCTATCTGACTTTCAAGAATTCTTTAGGAACATGATTTTAAAACATTTGCTAAGCTGACAAACCAGCACTTGGCCTGTATATTTTTAACTTTTACATAATAACATCAACTAAGATTATTAACCCCACCCTTGTAAGACTTATCCATGATTTGAGAGAACATGTTGTCATTACAATTTATTTAAGAAAATTAACAGTTTTATTTGGTAATGCAAATCTTCTGGTTGTATTTGCGTATTTGTTGGTTCATTTGCTTTGAATCTATGATTCATTTTATAATGATGATCTAAGTATGTGTTTTCTTAAGCTTAGGTTTACCGTGAGTTAATAGATTAAATTTACAGAGCGCCATCATGTCTGGAGGAAAAGCTTTGTCTTTGCTATTCTCGAAAGACGGGAAGTAGTTTTAAGATTAGGTGCAGTGATTTCTCAAAAACAACAAGCTGAAACTGATGTTTAACCTGGAGAAGCTTCTGTGAATTTCTATACACTTTCACTAAAATTTTAGACGGATTATATTTTCTTATTTAATAATACATCCGATTAGGATGAAGAGGACAGTATTTTAAATTACTCAGAATTTGAATCTAACATACCTCTGGAAAGGGGTAGGGGAAGACAGGCTGGAGGACTGCAACACTCAAATTTGCTAGTGTTGTGTGGACTTAAAGTTAATGATTTTAAAGTAGCTATCTAACAGAGATATGTATCTGTAGGCCCTTGTATTTAGTCTGATAGCAATGGCACAATAATAACCATAGTCACTACCATTTATCGAGCTCTAGCCAGGGGTTGGGCTTGTGGTAGGCACAACTCATCATTATGTCATCTGGTCCTCCCTGCACTCCAAGAAGTGGGTCTGACTATCACACCTATCACACACTTTTTATAATGAGGAAGTTTCATTCATTTTAAAGA
>PVJL010000033.1:499306-704421 GCA_004026885.1 Lyroderma lyra
CTCTATCTTCATTTTGTTATTCTATTTTGGAGAGCGATACACATTTCAAAGTGTTTCTCAGAAGACCATTATCCTGTTTTAAGTCCTAAGCCTCCAGAGACAAAATTATCAAGGACTATATGCTTCATTCAAATCCATTTAAAACACACACACACACACACACACACACACACACACACACATGCACGTGCACGCACACAGAGCATTTCTTCCTCCACATCCTCACAAATCAAATCAAACTCTATAAGAGATGAGTCATGCAGCAATAAGACAACTCTAGATTTCATTTTTTATGCATTATTTTCCTTATCTAACTTGCTCATGTCTCTGAGATCACTATCTTAGGAAGAAATAGGTAATATGTAATATAAATCTCCTATCACCTAAGATAGAGTCTTTTTATTCTTGAAAATTTTTATTATGCTCTATATTAAAATATCTTTACTGTCCTCAAAATGTTAGTAATAAAATGAAATGTAAAATTCAAAGAGATAATTTTTGCTAAAAATTCCCAGTTAGCCATTTCATAAGCTTAGCCTAGCACCTAATTTCAAATCAGTCTTGTGAACTATGGTGTAGAGAACAAAACATCACCTAAAACCCAAACCACTATATTCCACAATTCTTCTTAGGATTTTCTAGCATGTAACTTCTGAAAGAATCCAAATTATTTCTTCTACTGATGTCATCACTTCACACAATAAAATGCGATCATTTTCTTCTTCTGTTTAAGTGATACGTACCAGACTTCAGGTCTTATACCAACGATAAAATACACAAAAGTAGACACGCTTTTCTGCTTCAAGCATATAACACTTGAGAAAGCACCACCCTGTTCTAATTAAGGAAAAGACCAAGTTCCAGCAAATAGAGAGAAAGATGGAGGGGTAAGCGGTGGTGAGAGGGTCGCAGAGCTGACCTGCATACACACTCAGGCAGTGGTTTAGCCTCAGGCAGAGCAAGGACAGGGAAGAATCCAATTTGGCACTGGCAGAGCTCCACTCATGTTCCTTTGGATTCTTTACGCACCTATGCACCCAGCCACCCTGTGCGCTGTCACCAATGGTCAGCACCTGCATCTCTTTGTCAGGGAGTTGGCTTCAGGCTCCTAGAACCTCTTTGAAAGCCCATCTAAAAAGCAGGAACCTCCTGGGGAGTTCATCCTTCTGGGGGAACCCTTCAACTGTAATTAGTATATAAATGAATACACAAGCTTGCATTCCATCTGATGAGGACAACTCTAAGGTGTAACCTTCAAATCTGCACTTCAGATCTGAGACAGAGTTTCCTTGATGAAACTTTGCTTAATACCACGCCTTTGCTTAGCCAAATTCCTGTTTCTCCAAAATCCTATTTTTCCTGAGAACCCTTACTAACAAATTAACATGAAACCTCACCTCAGAGCCTGCTTCTGGGAAAGTCAGCCTAAGACAAAAAAATGTTGAGTTTTTACAAGACAAAATTCATCAACTTAATTCTCTGCATGATAAATTGAAATTTAAATGCAAGAAAACTGACAACCTCAATATATCTCATTCTGGTACAGAAAATAAATTTATCAAATTAAATCTACCAACTTCATCAAGAGTCTTCACATAAATCAATATAATCCCCCCAAAATCAGATACTTTAAAAATTAAAACAGCAAATGGCCAGCAGACATATGAAAAAATGCTCAACCTCATTATCTACCAGGAAAATTCAAATAAAAACCACAATGAGATACCACCTCACATCTGTTAGAGTGGCTGTTATCAACAAGACAAGGAATATCAAGTGCTGGAGAGGATGTGGAGAGGAAGGAACTCTCGCACACTGCTGGTGGGGGTGCAAACTGGTACAACCACTGTGGAAGGCAGTGTGGAGGTTCCTCAGAAAATTGGGATTGGAGCTACCATTTGACCCAGCAATCCCCCTTCTGGGGATCTACCCAAAAACTTGAAAATCTTAGTCCTGCAAAGACATAAGTACCCCAATCTTCATTGCAGAGCTGTTCACAGTGGCCAAAACATGGAAACAACCAAAGTGCCCTGCGACAGATGACTGGATAAAGCAGCTGTGGTGCATACACACAATGGAATATTACTCAGCTATAAGAAAAGCTGAAATATTGCCATTTGCAACAAAATGGATGGACCTGGAGATCATCATGCTAAGCGAAATAAGCCAGACAGAAAAAACCAAAAACTGTATGACTTCACTTACATGAGGAATATAAAACTGAAAGTAACAAAGAAAAAACAAACAAACAAATAAAAACATGGACACAATCAATAGTTTAATATTTATTTGGGGACAAGTAGGGAGGGGATGGAAGAAGGGGTAGGAGGTAGAAGAGAAAGGGGGGAGCTTAATATATGTTGATGGAAAGAGAAAAAAATTACTTTAAGTGTTTGGAAATATCAGCAAGAATAACTGATGAGAATTTAATTTTAAATGTAAAAAAAATAAAACAATTATTTTGTTAAATATCTCAATTGTATTTTTAGAATAAATGCCACTGCCTTCCTATTTTCAAGCCTTATTTTAATAATTGCAATTGAATAAACAATTCTAAAGCTAACCTTTTGTGCTCTATTCATTGGAATAACTGGATTAAAAATTTCCAACAGTTTCTGAATGAATCCAAGTGCAAGTTAAAGGATTTACTTCCCAAGAGTTAATACTGTTGCAGGGCACTTAGGATGATTTACAAATTAATACCTCAAATGTTCAGTCACTTCTGAAATGAAACTGTTGAAGAACAACAGCAAGTAAAGAGACATGTGTGCCAAACTCATGTGTTTCTGTAGAGCAATGTTTTTGTCCTAGCATTCAACAAGCAAAGTCACAATCAAATAAAAGGGTAGAAGAAAAAATGTAGGAGCTCAAATAATTTTCCCCAGGCATTACTTCTCTGAAGCTAGTATGAGATGTACTCCAACAAAAAGATAAAAAGAGAGAGATAGAATGAATCAAGAAAGAGAAAGACATGGTATTGTAGACTGAAGAAAACACCACTCCCCACAACAGAATATTCACTTCCTTAACCCCTGGGACCTAAACATTACCTTACAAGAAAAAACAAAACAAAACATCTTTCTAGATGTAATTAATGATCTTGAGATGCTTTAGCCTAGATTACCCAAGTGAACCCTAAATACAGTCTTATGTACCCCTGTAAAAGGGAGCAGATGGGTATTTGGCACACAGAGAGGAGAAGGTAATGTGACCATGGAGCCAGGAGAGAATTGAAGACTTTGGCCTTGAAGATTGGAGTGATGTGGCCACAAGCCAAGGAATGCTGGCAGCTACTAGAAGCTGGAAAAGCAAAGAACAGATTCTCCCTGGAGCCTCCACAGAGAACATGGTCCTGTCGACATCTTGATTGCAGCTCAGTGAAACTGATTTTAGACAGTGGCCTCCAAAACTATAAGACAAAGAATTCATTTTGTTTTAAGCCACACAGGCTGTGGTGATTTCTTACAGCAGTCACAGAAAACTAGTATTAATGGCATACAAGGAGTAGGAATAGGACATCTGAATAAGAAGTGATGAAAGTCCAAAGGACAAAGAACAGTGCCCTAATAATGATAGCTGTACAAAAGATAGGTACATGTACCAGTCTGAATCAGAACAGAAGGGTTCAAGAGGCAGATATCTACTGCCATCATACTATCTTTTTATCCTAAAGAAGAATGATTGGGTGCATTTAGCTTCGTTTCTTAATTTTATGTGGCTTGTCTTGACCACATTCTCTTCACCATGCCCAGCTGTTTGGGTCAGCTAAACATAGCCATTTCACCTAACAGAATTAGTCTACTTTTATTTTCTGCTGAGAGATCAAGGTAAGCCATGGTGAATTCAGAAAATGCAGAATACTCTATGCCCTCAGCTATCACTATTAGAAGTTCAGTACCTGGGTCAGGGTACAGCCCTGCCAGATGCTCTGTGTTTCCTAAGATCCAACCAGGACGCTGCCCACTGATTTGCCAAACCGGGCTCTTTCTGGTCAAATGCAGCTGTAGCCAGAATGTGACCCTGAATTTCAGCTCATCTTTTCCAAGCAGCTACGATATTGCCCATTTTTTAAACTGCTAAATTTGTGCTTTCTTCTCAAGTGTTTTTTTAACTGAACTCACAAGAAGATAGAATCTAAAGAAATTATGAAAACACACCACCAGAAGACAAAGTGTTTAACAATATTGTGTCTTCTCCAGTCTCTTCAGAAAGAAAACTTAAGAAATGTGGGGGAAGGAATTAAAAGACCAAACATACATATATCAGAACACTACAAAAGGGAATGGAGGAGATGTAACACATGACAGGAAAGGGAGGAGCAGAAACATACGAAAAGTCACAAGAATTAAAATACAGAAAAAACAGTAGAAATAATTCCAGTCAAATCAGTTATCATAACAAATGCAAATATTCTAAACCAAACAGTTGACAAACCAAGATTGTCAGGTTTAATTATTTTTTTAAATGGTATGTAACTAAAAGAAATACACTTATAACATTAAAGCATAGAGAAACACTGAAAAATAAAGGACACAATATAAATACCAGGCAAGTATTAAATAAAGTAAAGCTGGTGTCAGTTATAAATCTATAGTATTTTCAGGAAAAATAAATCTAAGACAAAAGAGTAATTAGGGATTAAAGTAATTAGGGCTTACTTCATAATGATGAAATATATATTTCAACAGAACAATACAATAACTCTATACTTGTAGGTATCTAATAGAAGCATTAAAATATATAAAACAAAAGTTGACAAAATTGCAAGGAAGAATTGACAAGATTTTCAGAAAATCTCTCAGATCTGATAGACTATGTAACATAAATTAGAGAGCATAGGAAGATGGAACATCTGATTCTTACAATTCTAGTAAGATTTACATATAAAAACAAGCAAATTATGAGAGAAGAAAATTCATAGATCAATCTTACTCATGAACATCTATTTTAAAATCCTGAACAAAATATTGGATTTTGTAAAATCAAATACAGGAATGTGTATGTTACATGTTGTGTGTGTATATATATATGTATATATATGTATATATATGTATATACACACGCACACATATGAGATTTGTCCAGAAATTATCCAGCCATGTAATATAAAAAAATAGAGGCATGGATTTCTTCTGGATACCCTTTATATATTATATATAAATGTAAAACAATGAATATATGCATAAAAATGCATCTTGATCAAGTTTGATTTATCCTCAAATACTAAAATGATTTATGCTAACATGATTAGCACATTAGTAGATGATAAGATAAAAGCTTATGATCATTTCAACAGATGCAAGAGAAAAAATGTTAGCATTCAGTAACGATTCATGAGAAAAGATAAAACTCATAGCAGACTCATAGAAAAACTCATAGCAAAACTCATAGAAGAGGAAATTTCCTTATCCATTAAAGGGAATCTACTAAAAATTACTATATACATTGTTCTTGCTGGCCACATATTAGAAGCATTCCCTTGAAAATGAGGAGTAAGGTAATATTATTTTCTAATAATGTCAGAGTTCATCTAGGTACTATCATCTTAGCCTGTGTATCAAGAAGGAAAAGAAGTAAGAAGCACAGGACTGAAAAGAAAAGAGGTAATAACTGTATGCCATGTAACTGTCCCACATAGAAAACTTAAGAGTTTCTTTAAAATATAATTGCTGGATTAATATGAGAAAATCATTTGCATAACTAAATACCAACAATGTGCAGTTATAAAATAACTAGTTTATGAAGAAGCAACCCTTACTACAGATTGAGAAAGCTATTTTTAGTACCTAAACACAAAAACAGGTTATATTAACAGGGAAGTGGACTGGATACTGTATTGTGCAAGCAAGGGAATGTCTGTCATACTTTTCCAAAATTATCTGCGTTGACAGCCAAGTTTTATAAATGTTGTTTGTGTGCTTAAAAATGATGCTTAATTTCTAATTGCTAGCTGTAGATTTTCTATGCATTCATATATGTCCATTGTATCAAATTTCTAAATTGTGGTGGTCAAATCTTATGCAATTTTATAACTTTTTGAGTGCTTGACCTATTCAGTTTCTAAGAGCTTCTAATGTTAAAATATAACACTTGGTTGTGGTTTTGTCAGTTACAACAATTTGCACTTCCTGTGCACTGTGCTTACTAATATACTCAGATATATTCCGACCATCATTTTTTTCCTTCTCATATCCTTTTTTATTGCTTTATACCTTTCTTTCTTGATTTTTTTTCATCTTCCATATTTTGGAAAATTGCACAGCCCAGTATTTCAGTGTTACTCTTAAATTTTATGTGTATATACTTAACTTGGTATTTTATTTCCAACTTGATTTTTTTTTCAACTCTTCCCTCTCAGATTAATCATTTTTACCATCAATTTTTATTTAGATTTACTAACTGTTTTTTTAATTCTGATTTTATTTACTCACTATTACTTCTTATAGCTCCTTGACTAGAGGTTCAATTTCCTTTTTTGCCTAAGTGTTCTGTTTTTGCCCAAACTCTTTTAGTAAGAGACTGAAAGAGTTAAGCTCAGTTTTATCTTACATCAATGTTTTTAGTTCTATCATTGACCCTGAATCGTGTATGAACAGAACAGGAAATATCATCAAGATTCTAATGGTGCATGAAACAACTTTAACAACTCTGTGGACAGTACCCAAACGTTGTTGATGAAGTGGGCTCTAATAGTATCATCTTGAAAATCAGCTCTACGTTAGAATTAGAAGGTTGAGGTAGAAGCAGAATGTGCTAGGAGCCTTCCTTTCACTTTTGCTCAGAAGAGCTTTGCCATATCATTGCAGAACCACGCCATTTTAAGTGGAGTGCCTAACATCTGCTTCCCGCTCTACAACAAAATAACATGTGGTCTCAGCTGGAGTCTAGCTTCAGCCAGATTCCAGCGGGAGCACTGGAGCCTGACTTGCTCAGAGTTGTTCCACCCTGAGGCGAAGGGGTTGGCTTTAGGAATAATACCTGTGCCAGTCAACCTTGAGCTGCTGACTACTCACTGGGGCAGAGGCTGACACCTCCCATACTATGGGTCTTGTTTGACTGAGGGCTCCTCTCCAGAGAAGTGGGTAACTGCAAGCTCTAGCTGGAGCACTCACAGTACCCAGGGTGGGAGTGGGGGAATGCCTCAGCTGGTAACGCGGGATCTAGGTGGGGAACCGAGAGAATTCACTGTTTTCCAAAACTGTCCCATAGCAAAGTCTGCTGGCAGCATGAATGTGACCCTGCAAACAGAGTATTTAAAGGTAAAATTAGCCTCCGCTAACACTTTTTCTTTTCTTTTCTTATTTTATTTTATTATTTATTTATTCATTTTGGAAGCTGCTCTGGATAAGAATTAGCCATTAAGTTGTCAATAGCTGATACTTCTATATAGTTTGGAAATATATATTTACCCTGGATGGAGTGAATAGTGAAGATAGAAGTCCATTCCTAAAAATTCCTTTCAGAATTGCAATTGAACCATGGTATTTTGCTGCCTTATTTAAGGCACCACTTTTTAAAATTCACTGAAAAGAAACAGAGCTAATTTCAGATTTCTTATTTTGCAAAGGACACAATACTCTTTGTAAGGAAAATACATTTGCATCAGGTTACACAGGTAACCAGTCAATTTAATTAAACCCCGCAAGTTCTTACTCATCTGGGCCTAACCATACTGAGCTGCCAAATTCAATATACAACAAGGTAATGTTTGGCAGAAATACTAGAGCCATAAAATATGTCACACAGTGTTATAGCATACATGTAACACAAGTTTTAGGCATGATCTTAGAAAAATTACAATAAACATACATGTATCAAAGTGGCAGCACCTCAGGTCATTATAAAAAACAATATTTCTTCATATCAGTATAGATGGGAAATTCATATTTTAAAAACACTTTTAAAAGCAATTGGGAAAAATGCCTTTTTGCGTGTGCTTATATATGCATCAATTTTCTCTGGTACAATACTCAAGAAACTGGTAACATTGGTTACTTGTGGGAGGAAACCCTTCTGGCTGAGAAAGGTGAGTGATACAAAGGCTTTCAGCTTTTCTGCTTTTTGAATTTTGAACCATGAGAATATTATCATGTAATATATTTTCAGCAGTTATTAACAGTGTTTTATTCTTCTGAGATTTCTACAAATTTCTGGATTTTGATTTTTCAGAGTATGGTTTAAATGATTTGAATAATTTTATATGTGTAAACTGATTATGATTTTATACTGATACAAGTAGAGGTGGGGACAAACTTTCACTGAGGAATAAATATAATGATGTTATAATTCATAAATTGCCTATTATATGCTAGCTATTTTGCTAAGAGATTCATGTGCCTTCTAATTTAATTTTTATCACAAACTTTGGGTTACATGATCCTTTGCTCATAGTACAAATGAGGAGATTAAGGGTTATTATAAATAAGTAGCTTATCTAAGATCTTATAGCTAGTAACTAACTGGTATAACTTGTTGCTGTAATACAGGCGGTCAAACTAGGAAAAATGCTATAGAACCTGATGTTAAACAATGACAACAGCAACGGGAAGAGAAAGAGATAAACTGTGGACATTCAGGGGTAAGTGTTGGCCCTGAACTTTAAAAAAAGAGTGAGAAAATATTGCCAGCATTCTTAGTTGAACAGCTTAGTAGGTGATCAATGCCATCATGGAGACATTAGGAGAGAAGCCGAGGTTTGGAGCAATTGTTTTTGCCTTTTATTTGGTTTCGCTTGTGCTTTTTGGCTTTTGTTTTTGGTGAGTTAGAAGGTGGCTAGAGTGCGATGATTGATTTCATTTCAACTACAACAAGTCTAAATAATCAGCTTCTTATTTCCCTGCCTTTGATTATCCAAGTCTTTGTGGTTCTTAAAAGGATACCTGCTGGCTCCCTAGACATTCTAGTTTATATCCCCTACT
The DNA here is from genome assembly GCA_004026885.1 of Lyroderma lyra. Taxonomy (NCBI): domain Eukaryota; kingdom Metazoa; phylum Chordata; class Mammalia; order Chiroptera; family Megadermatidae; genus Lyroderma; species Lyroderma lyra. The sequence continues at coordinate 508,225 of PVJL010000033.1, forward strand.
TCAGGCCAAAAGACTTTATTAGATTTGAAAACCCTTACACCCTCTAAATATTGTCCCCATCCCTCTCCAGTTCTGTGATATCTGCTCCTAAGGACCAACCAAAGTAAAGGAAGAAAAATATTTTCTCCTTATTTGCAGACTGGATACTACCCTGCCTCTATCTATCCACTGGATTCTGGAAAGGTACTGAAACTGTCTTATTCTCCAATGGTAACCCCAAGCCCTCTCTCCACATTTAGCCATCATTAGTTAATAGTGCCCTCCCCAAATGAGACTTAGTTGAGAGAAGAAGTTGTAGAAAAAGTACTGCCCAGGTGCTAAGTGCTGGAGCCCTGCTCCTGGACCAAACCTCACTCTCATGGGCCCTCTTGTTACCCACTCTTTCCTAGGGTATGCTGATTTCCTAGACACCTAAACCTAACCTGCTAGTTCAGATATCTGAATCTATCCACCCATTCCAAACACTTGATTCCAAACTCAGGATGTGCTCTTGATAACTACTATCTCTCAGAGCTCTCCAGACATTGAGTCTACCATCTGCCTCAATGAGTCTGAAAAAGAAAGATGGGGTATGGTTTGTAACAGAATTATAGAGTACCGGGAAGAGTCCTGATGAAAATCTCTGTTATAGTTAGCCATTATTACTGCTAAAAATCTGTCTAATCTCCCAGGTGGGTTGGGACAGAAAAAGTACTCAGAATCCCTGCCCTCATGAGCCCCTTAGTTGACTCTGCCCACTTCCTATGCCCATTTACAGAGCTAGAGACCAAATCCATTGAATTTCCCATCATGCCACTGCTATCTGGCTCCTATGCAGCAATTATTTTTTTCTCACTAATAGTCCTACAAAGCTGACCAATATCCTAACTTCTCACTGTGCCTTTGAATATGTGAGGACATAAGCCAGCTGGAAGTCTGAGGAACCTGCATCCAGATTTAAACTAATTTTGCCATGAGCAAGTATGCTTATTCATTCCCTCAACATGAGTTAAGCATCCAATATGTACCAGGTGATAGAAATAGAGAAATGAGTAAGCCATGATGACTAACCTAGAAGAAGAGGCAAAAAATGATAAAGTATGCAATTCATATAGTATGTGCTCTAACAGAGCCATGATCACAGTTTTATCATGTATTAGGAAGCATATATGAGGAGCATCTACCTTCTAGAGTTGGTTTCTCAACTTTATTATGCTTCCAAATCAACAGGAAACTTGTTAAAATGAAGATTCTGGGTCAGTAGGTCTTACATGAGACTGAGAATCTGCATTTCTAACAAGCTGACAATGCTGGTATGTGGACTATGAGAAGCAAAATCCCAGAGGACCAGAAAATACTTTCAAGAAGAGATGATGCTTGAATTGATGTATTAAAGAATGAACAGGACTTACCCAGTAGAATAAAACAAACGTGATCCAGGCAAAGAAACAACATGTTTTGAAAATCATAAAAGGATTTTCCAGTGACTTGAAATTTAGCATGACAAATGTTAGAATTGGGCTCCCTGACTGGTAAAATTTATAGTTTTCAAGACATATGGATTGTCTAAAATATTTTAGATATACTCTCCATCTTTGCCTTAACAGAGTATAGAAATCCACTGAGGCCTATACCCAGAACTCCTGAGAGACAGTACCTGAGTCTTAGTCACTCATTAGTCAGTGTCCAGTCAATAGTTTAGGAGGGTACAGAATCCAACTCTGAATGTTGCCATGTATGACTCCAGTGAAACTTTCTCATAGAGTGCAGTTAAAGAACTTCAAATAATGTGCACTGTAGCTTCATCAGACTTAATGACCAATTTTGTGCCTGTTTCTCTAATAAATGTCTAGCAAATGTCCGTGTATATCAAAGACTATCATCTGAAACATGGTTTCGTTACCTCCTGGCCATACAGTTACAGTAGATTAGCTAACCAGCCCTCCCCACCCTAAAACCTTTTATTGCTCTTGTTATTAACCAAAACCTTAGGAGTTATTGGCTTAGAGGTAGGTCAACATCGTATTAGTTAAATAAAGGTAGTATTAGTTGTCCTATCAATCTTGCAGAACACAGTAAGATAGATGTACTTAGAAAAATTTAAATATGATGAAAATGTTGACTGTAATTAAAAGAGCCTAGAAGCTTCCTAAAGTATCCACCAAAGTAGACCTTTCCAAACTTGTATGACCATAAGAATAATCTAAAATTCTTGTTCAAAACACATATTTCCAGATCCTACCACTGGAAATTCTGATACAATTGTTTGGTAAAGGTCCACATATGTAATAAATACCCCCAAATGATCATTATAATCATGTCAGTTTGGGAAACTCGGCACTAGGCAATGAAATTTGAGGCACACAAACAGGCACTCAAACTACCTCTCGTCATCAATTTCATCATATAGGGGAGCATATCCATGCCATTATGGTTACCACAACTGACTCATGGCAAATACTTCCCAGTCAAGTAGCTAGCTTCTTTCCTCGTAGTTTGTATAAAACAGAAGATTGAGTTGATACTATCTGTAATACAACCTACAAAAATATTTGAGAAACAAAAATTTGAGCTTTCCAATACAGCAAATTATTTTTCTTAATCACTTTACAATCAACAAATCACCCCTACTTGAAAGTTCTTTGAAGTTTTATCCTCAAATGTGAGCAAAAAAGAATGAGTGACTTAAAGACATAATCTGGTAACTATTTCTCTCTGAAGCTACGCTATATTAGGTTCCTGAAAGGTGTGGCCATGGGAAGAGCATTGATTTATGATAACTAGGCACCAAAAATTATGCGTCTTGTGTTTATGCAAATATCCATGATTAAAACAACCCTAGCAGGCCATTTATGTACCTAACTATAACCTGACGCATAATCACATGCAAAGCACAACTACACACACAGTGAATTGCTTTAGTGCGTTTCTTACCTAAGAGTCACAACCAGCTGGATGGTTCCTCCTGTACCTCCCTCACAGAACTGTTCCCATTAGCTCTGTAACCAAGTTAGATTCAGACTGAATTGCTTAGAGAACCCAATCAAATAAACCTGTCAATTCAATTCTAAAATACTGCTTTCGTTAAAGAGTGGTTAAACTCCCAGATTTTATTATCCCTACAGACGCTGAAAACATCAGACCAAAAACATTATTGATTTAAGATAAATCTGTGCTGATGGATCGTGAACAGGGAAGTTAAGGACACTTGGGATATTAGCCTTTACCTTGAAGGCTGACTGAAGGAAGATGAGCATATGCCTGCAGGATGACCCACAGTGAGTGTCACAGGTGGCCTGGGCAGCCTATGTCCAAGACAGTCAGGATATGCTGAGGGTGTGTTGCTACTTGTTCTTGTTGTCATTTCTCCAATGTGATTGAAGCTTTGTAGGTTGAGCTTTATAAACATCTCCCCCACTAAATCAGAGCAACAAACACATGTGCAACAAAATGTGTGATCTAGAGGTCAAACCGTTTTATAAAAGCTTCAAAAATATTAACGTTTTCTTAGCAATGACATGCCCTTCAAACACTTGACTACAGTATTGTCCATTTTGCTCTCAATTTCATCACAGATTAATTTCGGCTCCAACAAATTTGATCTTCTTCCCAACTTACATGCTTCAACAAGAAAAAATGAGGGTTCATTATCACCTATAAAATATTTTTGAAATTAAAGAATAAGCAATAGTAATTATTTTATAAATAAAAGAAATACATTTTTAAGTAAATGACTATGGTTGCCAGACACCAAAGAATTAAAAAGACATCAATAGATACAAAGGACAAATTCACAAAGAAATTAAATTGCAGAGTACTTGCATGAAGCCATCATGCCTATTTTACACCAGAATGAGAACTATATGATTTCACTCATATGTGGGATATAAAACTGAAAGCAAAAAATGAACAAGACCAACAAACAAAGAAACAAAAACTCACAGACACAGACAACAGTTTAGTCTTACCAGAAGGTATAGGGGAGGGGATGGCTGAGAAGGTAAGAGGGGTCAAATGCATGGTGACGGAAGAAGAACCAGCTCTGGGTGGTGAGTGCACAACACAACACATAGGTGATGTACTGTAGAACTGCACACTTGAAACCTATATAATTTTACTAACCAATGTCACTCCAACAAATTTCTTCTTAAAAAATGTGTGAACAATTTTAGATGAAAGGCAGTTAAGACCTAAATCAGGAAGTCAGTCTCTTCTCCCTTTTCCAAAGGGTATGGGCAGGCACTGCCCATCATAACTTTCCTCCTAGACACAGTGTTTGGGGATTGGTTGTGAGATGCCTGTCAATCGTGGCAACTCCATGTAACAATCACACAACTGGAGGAGGTCCCAGAGAAGCTTTCAAGAAAAATTCAGAATCAAAGTTCTCTATTTCCATCCCTAGTGAGCCAGAGTCAGTTATGTCAGTTGAGTGTCTCACGCTTGAGCTCCCTCTCCTCCGGAAGGGGGAGAATGACTGTGTGATGTGTCTTAGAGGATTACTTTGGAAATGAAGGAGATAATGTATAGAGGCAGCACAATCTCAAATATTTCCTTTATCTTAATAGTCGGTTAAACACTATCAGCATCCGAGTTTTTAGCCCTTGTTTCAATTTAGTCTGTATTTCTCCTCTCCTAATGCCTTCTGTAACTAGCATAGTGACCTTCATGCTTTGTAATTACATAGAGCTCCCTTTATTTTCATCTTCTATTTCCCCGAGACCACCACCACCCCTTCCTCCAGTACTAGGCTGGCTAGATGTACCATTAAAAATGGAAGAGAAAACAACGGCACCATTTCACTTCAAAGGATACGTATGGTCAGCCTAGTCTCACTGGGCTAAATTCTAGGTGTCAGTAGGCTGATCATACTTGACAATGGGACCGTACCGTTGCTTTCTGTACTGTTTAAAATGGTCCATCTGGCCAGCCATCCGGTACAGTATTCCATCCTTGCAGTTATGCCATCACTGGATAATAGAACTTTTATGCTCACTGATTAAGTACCAGTAGAACATAGCCCGGTCAAGGAATTTTGACACCCAGGAATCAGAGCAAAGGTCTTTCCCAAGATGAGTGGCTAAACTATGGTTGCCAGAGCAAAAACCAAAAGAGCAGAATTATTTATCTTCTCAGTGTTAGAAATGCATCAGGTAACTTGTATTGGAAGCATAACCAAAAGTATTCCCACTAAGCCATGAGGAAGGAAGTCTGGAGTAACAGCTTATTTCCAAACTGCCGAATTCTTTGATTGAATCAAAGCAAATCTCACCTACATATTCTCACTTCCTCATGGATTTTCCATAAATTAAGTAGTTCTTTTCATCATAATCATAGACAAGCCTCTCCTATGAAGCATTCACTCAATAGGTACCTGTGATTATATGGCACCAGTCTCCCCCCAGTGACCCCCTTTCAGGTTTAAGGGAGAAATTGTTTGAAATTAAAAATAAACAAGTTACATGCTCCTAAAAGTATATACCTTTCAACTACAAAACACTGTAGTGCATCTCTAAAACAGTGAGGTTAATAAAGATTCAATGTCCAACCAGCCATGTAACTCCAAAGGGGTCTGTTCTGCTCTTGCTTCCGCCTCTGGGCCCTACAACAACCAAGCTCGTGAATTTGGTCAATGCCAGTTTCTTATTTAAATCCACTCATAAAACATAAAAGAGACATTTTGCTCTTACATCTTGATCTTTTCAGAAACCTGGCATGAGTGAGAGAAAGAGAATTGAGATAGATTGCAAAGAATATTATGAAGTACTTGTGCATTTCTGCTTTTTATTTTCTTATGTGTGCCCTCATCTGAAAGTAACCACTGAATTACTACATCTTTCCATCGATCTACACACAAGTTGTTTGTGCACATTAAGGCATACAGTTAAAACAAATCCATTGGTGAATTCACACTTAACCCTAAACCTCAGTAAAAGAGGAAAGGGAGGTTGACTGTCTTTTCCCAAAAAAAGTATGAAGAAACTCTTTTCCATTATTAAAAGCATAAGAAAAAAAATGAAATTGATCCAAAAGTCAAGAAACTATTTTTATATGTGAAAAAATAGATATTCTTTAGCCAGACATTGTAACATCAGTAATTCCCTTTGAAAACCAAATTCCCACTCTGTAATAGTGTCCCTGATGGTTAAGAATTGAGTCAACTTAACCATGACACCTTTGGAATGCCACTGGCTATGGAAATGTGAAGAATTTGTGTGGTCATGAACACTTAAGTTGCCACTCGCAGTCCTGGAAGAACACTATCTCAGGAACACCTCCTGGGTGCTATGTGACGTCACAAACAGGGAGAACATTTCCACTCCTTTAAAAGGAAGAGAATGTGTCTACATCTTCCAGGAAGAAGAATCTGACAAGCTTCTCAGAAGGCAATTCTTTCAAGGTGAGTCACCCATCCTTCCCAGGTACAGGTGAAGTTTACAGGCAGGACCTTTCCAACTTCCAGGTCAGCAGGAGCCACACATCCGGCTTCTGAATCCTGGTACTCAACTCCTCTCCAAATACATTTTTATCTAAATTTCTAAAGCCAAAAATAATAGCAGGTGCCAAAAAAATGTATACACATTTTAAAGGATATTATCTATGTATTACTTTTTGAAATTGAATTGAATTACAGTAGCAATGTGTAGTAGGGCATTCACTCAAAAGATGGTGTTAATCAAATGAATGCTAGCATCATCATGCAACAGGCAGGCCAGTCTAAGAAAATGGCAGAAGCACCATTGTCCTTCATGGAGCACAAGTTCATGTGCCAGAACAATGGGTAAGACCAAGAAGTGAGGTTGAGTTTCCCGTAGGTTCTCCTGACTTAAGACCCCTTGACTTCTACCTACTAGGGACCTTAAAGGATGTGCTGTACTGCAGAAAACAGGCTACACTGGTGGCACTTCAGGAAGAAATTGAAACAGCATGCACAGCAATACAAGTGGACACTTTGGTCATCATTGCTCAAGCAGTAGTTCACCATAATCGAAAGTATCTGGACACTGATGGTAACCACCTTGAGCACCTCTTGTGATTGCAGAAGTCAAACGTGACGTGTATTCATTTTTTGTTATCAGTATAGATTGAGTATTACAACTTTAATACAGGTTTTTCCTTTCTTAAAATGTGTATACATTGTTTTGGCACCCTCTGAATACCTAATCATTGTCCCCAAACTTCTCTTCTTTTATAGCATTAATGTCATAGAAAATTAAGTGCACATTACACTAGGCCTTTGATAGAGAATAATTAACAGGAAAAAAAGCAAAAACAAAACCTGACATTCTTGAGTCAAACGGGAAAAATAGAAAAAGAACAGAAAAGTTCTAAGACAAAAGTCCACTGTGATAGAGACGAACAGGAGAGGTTCGACCGAGGTGAGTCTCATCTTCTTTTAACATTTTTGTTAAAATGCAGGTTCCATTTTAATAGGTCATGGGTAGTATCTGAATTACAATTTTCTTACAAGGCTCCAGGGTCTGCTGCTTGTCCATAAACCACATGTTTGAATAACAAAGGCCCTAGGGTTTCTCTGTATCAGTACTTCTCAAAGTGTGATTACCTGACCAGCAGCTGCAGCGTTACCTGGAAACTTATTACAAGTGCAAAATCCCAGACCTACAGAATCAGAAGCTCAGAAGGTTTGGGGCCTAGCAATCAATACTTTAACCAACTCCCAAGGTGACTGTGATGGCTCCCAAACCCTAATGCAACAGCCACTAGCCACATGGCTATTGAGCACTCAAAATGTATCTAGTCTGAACTGAATATGCTGTAAGTACAGATTACACACCAGATTTCAAGGACTGAAGAAAAGAATGTAGGGGTTCCCTGGTGGTGTAGTGGCTAGGCTTCGGCACTCTCAATGCCGTGGCCTGGGTTCGATTCCCAGCCAGGGAACTACCACATCCCCCAACCCCCCAAAAAAAAGAGAGAGAGAAGAATGTAAAATACCTTATAACAGTTTTCATATTGAACGCAGGTTGAAATACTACTTGGGCGATAATGGGTAAACTGGCTACATTAATAAAATTAGTTTCACCTGTTTTTATTTTGTTTATTTTAATGTGGCTACTAAATTTTTTTTTAATTACATGGCTAGCATTATATTTCCACTGGGCCATGCTATTGTAAGCTTTGAGAATCATTGCTGCAGGGACAGTTTTGCCCCCCAGCATATACTTGACAACATCTGGAGATATTTTTGGTTGTCACAATTAGGGGCAGGGGTTCTATGGGCATCTAATAAATAAAGGCCTGGGATGGGGCTAAATATCCTCTAATGCATGGAGAGTCCCCTACAACAAAGGATTACCTGGTTCAAACAACCACAAGTGCTGAGGATGAGAAGTCTGTTTCATCATAGTGATTCTGCACATTAGACTTACGTGGGGAGAGTTAAAAAGCAGTGATGCCCTTGCCCTTAGCCTATCCCTAGACTAATTAAATTAGAATCTCTGGTACAGGGGCCATGGCATTGTCTATTTTGTATTGCTTTTTTAAATTTCTCAGGGAGTCCAATATATAGCCAGGGTTGAGGACCTCTGTTATGGAAAAAAGGACAGAGCCTCCCTCATTTATAAAACCTCAGTGCTGCCAGAACCCAGACCCAAAAATCTGCGTTTTGATCAAGTTTTCAGGTGATGCTGAAGCTGCTGGTCTGGAGGCCTGTGGAGCATTTTACGTCCCATGCATTGCAGCGCTAGGCATTTCTACTAGCCAAAGGCCCAGCACACAGAGAAAGCAGAGACTTCATGGGACTGCTGTGGCTGTGTACTGAGCAGGGGAGGACAGCACCTTAACTGGAACCTGACACTCAACCCAAGTGACTTCCCCATTTCACTAAAAGAGAGTCAGCTCTCTTACTGGGGGAGGGGGTGGGTTATAGAGGTCAAATCACCATTTAAATCCTTTCTGCCCTGCATTGCAAGCAGAAAAACAAATATTTCAGTTACTGTGTCATCTTTGTGAAACCTTTCACTGGACTCTTCAATTTCTGCTAACACAGGATTCAAATCACTTTAAAATAAGTTTTTACAGATTATAAAATTATACATATTAAAATAATTTGTCCCTAAAACTAATTTCTAAGAAAGCAAGAGCTGGGGAAAAGTGTAACTTTAAACAACTTATGGTTGCCTATTCTATAAGTAACATTTGAAACATATAAAATAGGTGAGTTTGTTATTTTAAACAAATTAATAATTACATTTTACTTTAATTTCTAATACAGTATATATTAATAAGTAACCCATGTAAACAACAACTCTTTAAGTCCTCAACAATTTTTAAGAGTATAAAAGTATCTGGAGATCAGAAAGTTTCAGAACTGCTATATTCGAGAGAAGTTAAATAAAAACTGAAAAGCCTCTTGTGGGAAACAAATTTTTCAAGTAAGCAGGATGGAACATACTGATAAGAAGAAAGAAAAGAGTCAACCTGCTTATAAAACAAATAAACAAAACCATGGGGAGGAATGGGAGTGTCTAAATATGGTTCTCAATGTTCTCTTTACTGTGGCTATTTATTCTATCGTAAATAACTGAATTGCTAAAACCAGGCACACTCCCTTCTTACGACCCTGTTATTCTCTGTCCAGAATGCTCTTCTACCGATATCCATATAACTAACTTCCTCACTTCCCTCAAGTCCTTTATTAAAAATCATCATCCCGATGATAACCACCCTGACAACCCAATTCAAATTTGCAACCCACCCCCCCTCCCTTCACCCAGTTTTGCTTTTTCTGTAGCACTTACCATCTGCTAAAACACCATGTAACTCATTTGTTTGTTAACACCTATTGATGCTATGTGCCCATGCTAGGATGTAAGCTCCACAAAGGAAGCTTTTTGTCTGTTTTGTTCTCTATCCCATTCAGCTATTCTAGAGCACTGCCCAATACATGGTACGTTACAATATTAAATAAAGGAGAGTGTTTGCAGATAGAGACAGTAGAGTTTAGGAGATTAAGACTGGCTGTGAAAATTTAAGCTGAACCTGGATTTGAAACCTGGTTTGGAAATTTGCCAGGTTTATAATCTTCAGCAAACTGTTAAACATTCTAGCCCTCAATTTTCGCACATGTAAAATCTACTTCACAGGTCTGTGTTGAGACTAAGATAACATCTGAAAACTGCATATCACCTATTACTTAGTAATTGATCATTAATCACATTGCTATGGTCATTGCATTGTTATTAGCTATTTTATCTTTAATGTTCCCAGTAGACAGAATCCAGAGTTTCCTGATTGGATTAAAGGCCTTGAACAGCCCCAGGTTCACTTCTGCTACATAGAGTAGCTCAATTTTCCATCGCTCAAGAAGATAATACCTTCCCAGACTCAGGGATATAAATAAAACAGATCTAACTCATAGCATGTCTCTGCTAGGAGCATCATGAGTGTTCAATCTTTAGTTCAATATTTTATCTTAACAGTAAGTAACTGTAGGTCTGAGTTAAATAAGTTTTCTAAAACTTATTTATTATTTATTTATAAATAATATTTAATTATTTATATTTAATTAAATATTATATATAATATTTAATTATAATATTTAATTATAAATAAATAAAACTTATTTATTATTTTATTATTTATAAAACCTAAAATCCAGGTTTCTGAAATTCCCAGGCCAACATTCCATTCCAACCAGCATAACAACTGTATATTAGAACCCTTAAAAAGTCCCAGACTTGTTCATCCTGTCCAAGATTAGCATAGAGAAGTAGAAGAAAATGGAGGTCATGTCTGGGCCAGATCCAGGATGCCACTCTATCACTCAGTAGCCACCGATAAAACGTCTGTCATCTTTATAATTCATAATTAATGGTTTGCACAAGAATAAACATTGGACAAAAAATCCTGCTTATGCTGAAGGAACACTAAGTTCCTTTCTATAACTATCTAAAAGATTCTAATCAAGGAAAGATAAGTCAGTCAAACAACTGCTGCAGTTTTTTTCAACCTTAGTATATTAATTTTAGATCTCTTAAACTCCATCTATAAATTGCACATTTGGATTGAAATTCTTTAACCAATTTAGTCAACTATTTTGGCTGACATTTTCCCTGATTATTGTTCAAAAGTGTCAAAACTAGTAAAACCCATGGGATTTAGTTCTATTATTGTTGATAGTGCCTCCTAATTACATATTTAAAATTGGCCTATATTCTTATAGGTAAGTAATTATAAAGTTGGCTCTTTCACTTGTATAGATAAATGACTAAATGATATGAACTAAAATAAAAGCTGTATAAAAATTCAAATATGCATGATGTGACAGTCTGGTTTCTGAACAAGCTTCAAATACATACGTAACTAAATATAAACCAAGAAAACAAATAAAACAGTTGTTATGGAAACATATTTGAATCTCTGAAAGCACATTAAAGTTCCTTCCTATTTGCCAAACATTGCCACTCAGATTTCACTCACAATATAAGCTTGTGCAAATCAACATCACAAAACAATATATGGAATGCAGCACCACGGTAGACCTCAAAGACAGTGCCAAACACCAAATAATATGAAAGTCCCCATTGGTAGTTAATTATTAAGTTCTTTGCCTGAAGAATCTAATCCTTAACCCATCTTAAGTTTATTCATTTATTCAACAAATATTTATTAAACAAATTGGATTTGAAACGTAAAATTAGAAGATGAATGACATTTTGATATATTACCCATGTTAGAATTTATTAATAGAAAAAAATAATCCAGACCAAGTCTGTTTTGAAAGCAATAGGTGGATAAGGAAATGAAAATAAAAACATCCATGTTTAGCTGGGGTACATGTCTCTCTCACTGTTTGGCAAAGGTTGAATGTGTACAGGGTTAATTTAAGTAGAAAAAGAAACAAACAGGAAATATAAACATTGTTCTGACAGATTAAATCTAAGTTTCATGAGTTGACTAGGAAATGTAAACAGTAATTTCATCACAGCAAACAGGAAATATATGATCAAGGAAGGACAAACACCTGCTCAGAACCAATGATAAGTACTATTTAGAATATAAGGGGGAAAATAAATGGGGTCCTGAGTCTAAAGAATATTGGGGCACCCATTGAGGAAACCAATCACGTACCATCACAGAGGATGCTCTCCTGAGTAGGCCTTAGGACAGCTCAGTAATAACGTATAGTATTCTCAGCCTGTTTCTTACCCCAGCAGATAATACCCAGATGAGGCCAACACAGAAGATTCAACAGGGTCGTGGGACTCGGCGAAACACCAAGTAATATGGACTAAAATTAGATTTGGGTCATTCTATCTGTGTGGAAATCCAATGAATAAAAGTTGCCTCCCTAGTTGCAAATAAAAGATTCTGGAAGAGTTCTTCAGCAATTAGGGTCCTGAACTTCTATCTCCAAGCTTCAGAATCATGGCAGTCAACTAGCTTCTTAAATAATTCCAGAAAAACAATTCAGAGCTACTCTTTCACTTGTCTTTACTTTCATTCCCCCAGTTCTTCACTCTAATGAGACACCATGTGTCATAAACTCTGAAGTTGGACAGCCTGCCCTGCTGCTTGTGTAATCTTAGAAGAGTTAATATTGCTAAACTTTACTTTCCTCATCTGTAGAAAAAGGAAGATACTAGAGAACTACCACTAGTAATTGTGAGGCTTTAAAAAGGCTACCACATGGTAAGAGTTCAATAACCTTGGCCACTACTGGCCTGAAGAGAGAGTACAATCAGCATAAAATTTTTAATATTTTATTGTCTTTCTTATTAGGCTCCTTCTTAAACAAATTCACATCTTGACATATATATACTATTTAGCTCATCTATACTAAGCAGCCTCATAATGGTCCTATTGGGTCTCTGAATGTCTCCTTTCTCCTGGGCTAATGCGCACATCTACAAGAATTATGCCTCCATTTCCTTCATGAGTTAGGCTCTGAATAAGTCAGCTCTCATTTTTGCACTTCCTTTATGTCCAAGGAAGTCAGATGCCACAGCTGAGTTCTCACCGCCAAAATCATCCAATGGGGCCACAGACAGTGTTTGTCCTCAGGGTACTGCCCTGTGCAGCCTGGCTGAGGGGGAAAACTGAAGTATTAAATGTGAAAAAAGATTTTGAGACTGGTTCCAAGAGCAGCAAAGGCTTCTAGACCCAAGTGGCCCTGGTGGCCATGGTTAACTTGATCCCCCTCTATACTGACAGTTCCTAGACAACAAATTATTCCAGAATCCATAGAGGAGAAAACTTATAAGCCACCTTAATGATCCCTTCATACATGTTCAGAATGCACTCATTATGTTCAATGCACAATAATTAAATCTAATTATCAAGCCAAAGATAACAATGAAAGTAAAACAAACAAACAAAAAATGTATTTTTATGTAAGAAAAAAAATAGTAATAGGAAATGGAATCATCTTTTCTCACATCTTGGGTTCCTTTGATTAAGATCTTTAATCTAGTCAGCCTAGAGCCCCAATGCACCATGGTCTCGAAACCCCGTACAAGGTTTGGATAAGATCACTAGGACCATTGTTGTGGCTTGAATTATTAGTGCTTAGAATATAGAAATTTAACCCATCGAGTCCTAGGTCCCTCTAAACCAAAACTGATGCATCATGAAAATATGCCCTATTGGTGGAATTGGTCCAACTGACCCTCTACACTGAGGCTTTCTTTTGGGGGTCTCCTATGCAGAGCGCTGAGGACCATCTGATGGCCTATGCATCTACCCTGTTTCTTCCATACTTCAACCTTCCCCTTTTAGTCCCAATGATGCTGGAAATTGCTGTAAAGAATACTACAGTAGACTTTCAGTTAACTTGCATGTTAACTACCATGGGGATTGGTAGGTGACAGATAAATGTAAGCAGACTCTTCATTAACCAGAACTCAAATAATCAGCACTCTCAAGCAACCAGCAAAACCTGAGTGCCGGCTGCGTGTGTTCCAGTTAAGGAAGTGTCTACTGTATATAGCCAAAAGAGAAGTGACTTGAAGCAAGTGTTTTACAAATGTGCATCTTTTAAAAGTTGTGGCTCTCTTTTAAGAATTGTCGGAGTAAAACTTAAAATAAAGCACAAATATGGCTACCTAAATATCGTAAACCACACTCCCATAGTAGGAGTGTGCATACGCTCTCATAAGACAAACAGCCAGTCACCAGGCAAAGACTAATTGAAGTGTGTGGGTTCCAAATGGAGGAAGACTTGTTTGCCTTCAGCTCTTCCTCCCAGAAAAGAAAAATTATGTATTCCAAATATTTATGTACTCTTTCAGTAATAATATTGTGCATCCATTTTCTTTGAATGCTCTTGTTATATGTTGGTAAGACGACTGTTCACATTTTGGCTATGGATAACCAAAGACTGAGGGGGAACGAATACCTGCTTAGGTAAAATCACAAACTAATGTGAAAAGCAAAGTTACTCTCTGAAGCAGTGAGAAATGCTCTTTACAATAATCTGTAAAAGAAGATCAATATTCTCAAAATTTTCAGTGCAAAAAAATCACCTGGAAATCTAAAAACTACAGATTCCCAGGGCCCCACCCTCTTGAAGATGCCTGAGGAGTAAGACAGAGGAATTTCCATGTGTAACAAGTATGCCAGGAACATGAGTGATACATGGTAAATGGGTTGGAAATAGGACCTGCAGGCAAGGGCCAAAAATCCAAGTTATTTAGAAAAACAGAAAAGGGATTTCATTTTTTTCCAATCTATATATACAGATTATAGATATTGATACATAGATAATAATGGAAACATTTTCTATTTTCACTAATCTGGACAACTTTGAAATGCAACAGAAGATATTTAGGTAAGTCAGGCTGAGTGAACATTATGTGACTTGGAACTAACAATAAAGAATGGAAGTTATAAATATTTCTTCTGGAAGGTTTATAAGCATACACTATCAGAAGTTCTTTCTGAGTTCCTTTAAAAGCAAAGCCACCTAGAAACAGGAAAGACAAGGAGCCTGCCTAGAAAGCTTTATCATCTGATTCTGCTAGTATTTCATGAAAGGAAATTACATCTCTCTGAGGACTTATAACATTACTGTAAAACTGCTCTCACATGTTGGCCACATGACCCCAACACTGCTTACAACTGTGTGTCCTGCTCTTGCCCATCATTTATGCCTTCACACAGGTAAACAAGGTACAAAAGAATCAATGCCAAATGAGTTCTGAGGGAACTGGTTTTGTTCAACTAGATGCTACCCTGGGGGTCAGGGGGCTGGCATTTACATATACTTATGCTCTTCTTAAAGCCAGCATGAGAGAGACCCAGAATCCTCTACGTCTTCTTCCAGGAAACATACATGTATGCATGTAAAAGACAGAGGAGAAGGAGGAATGGGGGCGGGGGGTGGAGAAGGATCTTCCACGTGAGTAAACTGTGTTTTCACACGTTAGCATGACTATTGTGCAAGAATATGATAACTTCGAGGGGGTCACGAATATCCATTTCCCTCCGTCATATAGAAAAATTTGTAAAAAATTACATTAGTTTCCAATGTGTTTTATTAGTACAGAGTTTCTCAACACTGGCACTACTGACCTTGTGGGTCAGATAATTCTTTGCTGTGGAGGCTGCCTTGTACATTGTAGAATGTTTAGCTGTACCTCTAAATTCTACCAACGAGATCCCAAAAACGCTTCCATCCCCAGTTATAAGAATCAAAAATGTCTCCAAATATTGTCCCTGGGGTACAGAATCTCCCCCAGGTAAGAACCACAGTACTAGAGCAGTAGTCCAGAGTGGGAACTTCATAACCTACTTTTAATTGCTCAAAATAACTATAGCCCAATATAGACTGGTATTTACCTATTCCTGAAATGCACTAATTAGTACCATTTTTGAGTCTCCTTTTTGTCCTGTTGTTTAGACATAGCAAGATACTGACAAAGATGTGGAAGCATTCAGCAGCAGTCATGAGAAAGGCACACAAGAGCAAGAGAAAATTGTTCCAGATCATAGCCACTATAGGACTTTAAAGGGATAAAAATCTGGGATAAAGCCCGTGTGTTCACAGGTACCCAGAGCTGATCCACTACCAAGAGTGGCCGCAAAAAGGGACCAGAGTCATGGCTCTGTCACTACCTGCCCCTTATCTGAACTGATCCTTTTCTGTACCCAGGCCTTGAATGTACATAAAGATGTGATGTAAGCAATGTTTGTTTTGGTTGGCACCTTGGTGACATGGTGTCCTCAAGTCATGAGCTTCGGAGTCACACTCACAGAAGTGCATACTCTAATTCTGCCATTTACTAGCTCTGTGATCTTCAACAAATTAGTTAACTTATTAAATCTGTTTCCTCATCTATAAGATGGGAATAATAAAATCAACTCCACAGGGTGTGGTGAGAATAAAATGAATCCAGGTACAATGTAAGCATTCAATGAATTCTAATTATTTT
Organism: Lyroderma lyra; assembly: GCA_004026885.1. Classification (NCBI taxonomy): domain Eukaryota; kingdom Metazoa; phylum Chordata; class Mammalia; order Chiroptera; family Megadermatidae; genus Lyroderma; species Lyroderma lyra. The sequence continues at coordinate 524,595 of PVJL010000033.1, forward strand.
CCTGTTTTTGTTCTTGTTTTGCTGCCATAGAAATCACTGAGATGGTTATGATGATTATGATTATGATTATACCAATGGATCCTAAATTTCTTAGGCTCCAATGAGTTCAGGAATTCCACCCAGGCCAAAGACCATTGCTTCAGCCCATTCCCTTTTACTTTCCCACCTAAGAAATCCCTACAATCTTCTAACAACTCCAATGGATAAATTCATAGTAAAGTGTTATCATTCTCGCGAACCCAGCCCCCATTACCAATTCTGTGAATAACTTTTTAAAAGTGTCCTCTATGTCTTAAATTGAAACTGTAATTATCCTAATGATGGGAATTTCAGGCACTGCAGCAGATTTGAGGCCAGAATTTGGGGATTGGATCTATCAGTTGTTCTTCATTCACCTTTATAAGAAGCCACAGAAGATTAAAGAGAATCCACTCTTCTAGTATCACCAATTACAGTTAGCACTAGGGAAACAGAGGGTGAACACAGAGACTGGGACAGAGAATTTGGTTAATGATAACATATGACTGTGAACTTCCAGTTTCAACCAACACCCATTTTCATTTGAAAATGAACATCTGAAACATTATTCAGTATTTTAATTTTTCTTAAATCTACAATCAATATTGGCAACAAGAGAACCCAGGGGAGTTTTAGTTACATGTCCTCCTATCTCACATGTAAAATTGTGTAACCAATTTAAGTATGTAAGTGATCTAAAAAGTAATTAATAAGAAAAATTACTTGTTGAAACTATTATCTTATTATGATTGCTTTCTCTTTTAAGATGAGAGAAGACACATGGACAGAAAATACATTTCAAAAACTTACTATAAGGAAAACCATAATTTCAAGGGCAAACAGGAAATTAAAATCAACTATAAATGAATACCTAAACCTTGTGCTTTTTTGTTTGTTTGTTTCTTTATCCAGGAAATTAAATGATACTGAATGACAAAGACCAGAAATCTCTCAAGTGGTTGAGAGGAAGTACAACATTGACTTAGAAAACTATGACCAAAGGTGCTACTGTCAGAAAGATTGAATATATTTGAAAAGGAGGTGGGGGCAGTGAAAAACTACCAGGAAAAGTCAACCCACTGTGGTCCATTCTCTTTTGTCTCCAGAATTTGCTTTCCACAGGCTTCTATGAATGTGGGTGGGTTTGAGAGAGAACCTGCTGGCTAGTTCCAGTGAATTCCATAATGCAATGAGAAAGACACAGGGATGGTGGTGAGAAACATGGTCCCACCTTGGCTGTGTGATTACAAACAAAGAATCTCAAACCTTAACTTTCTGGAAACTGAGAATAATTATATTAAGTGACAAGGTTGCTCTGAAGATTAAATGAGAAAATGTACAACCAAAGCACTTGGTCTAGGTAACACACTACTCACATGTTGATCTTTGTCAGTATTACATTTGTATTTTTTAAAACTCTAGCACTGGGATGAATGATAATAAGATGATTAAAAGCTGTAAAAGACTTCAATAATATATCATTTCTGTAAAACTAATGACCTAAGGACTTACAATCTGATCAACGTGGCTGGCAGATATACAAGGAAACTCAAAAGGAACAAATAAACTGGCATCAACACACAGCAGATTATGTCTATTAAATCTGTTTGGTTAATGATTCAGGGTCCATTTATTCAGCTGATATCTGTTGAATATGAACTATGCTTCATGCACCCTGTTAGATGCTGTAGACAGAGAGTATTGAATAAAACAGGGCTCCACCCCTAACAACTTAGAATCTAGTGCAAGTGAAAGACATTGAAAAAAATCCATAATTCCAAGTGTGCAGTAGTTTATTTAGGAGATAATCCCAGGAATCACTGTGAGGGAATGAGGAAGCAAGACAGGGAAGGGAGAAAAATCAATACAGAGTGCATCAACTAGCCAGCTTCCTCTATGGTAGTCAACCAGCCCAGTTTATGCAGGATTGAGGGAGTTCCCAGGTCCCAGCACTTCCCATGCTAAAACTGGGACAGTTCCAAGACATCTGGAATCAGGTGATCACCCTACCTATGGGCACCTGGGTCTCAATTATTCTGGAGACCTTCAAAAAGGCTGTGTGGAACACAACTTAGAATTATCTCAATGAAAGGCAAGGAACCCACCAACACCATGATTGAGGAGGACTCCAAGGCATTATTGTGCAGTTACTCCCCACTTGACTTGTGCAGTGACAAGGCATGCTCCTGTGTCCAAAGAATGTCTTCTGGAAGAAAGATGCAGGAAGCTGTCTGTATGTCTCAGAAGTGCCTGCAGGCAAACTCTGGGGTTCAAGGGGACATGTTGGGTCACCAACACCATCCTATACATGACTATAATTCCCCAAACTGACAGGGAAAAGGATGATCTCACTGTTGTTTTTATTTGGAGTTCATAATTAGTGAGGCGTTTAGATCTAACTTTATATTTGTATCGCTTTCTGAGACTTGAGTTTTTGAGCACTTAAAGACAGATTGAGAGTAGGTTATTTCCTTGGCCTGGGACAACTGACTTTCATAATACAAAACTATTAAAAATTTCACTCAATCTCCCTAGAATATGTGTGTATTGGGGTGGAGGTAGAGGTGGGCAGCAGGATAAACTCAGGAGAGCTGAGGTGAGAATTGACAATTTAATCATAGTGTTACCAGTGTCACAATTCTTGGTACACTTCCCTTTGCCTTTAAAGCAGAACTGAGATCCTTGAATTTTGCAAGTCACATTTTTATAGGTTCCCACAGAGCTGTCTTATGGTCATGACTCATACCTGTGTCTCCTCTCATATGCGTTTCCTCTCAGGTATATTTTCAGATCTCTTTGAATTCCCCATTAGCCTATAAACAGTTGTGGGTATGTACTGCACCCTTTCACTTCTGCTGAGATCACTGCTGTCCATTTCTATTTTCTTCAAGCCTTGCTCATTACCGCCTATTCTGAATTGGATTCTAGCTCACTAGTGGGAAAGCAGGATGTTTAATAGAGCTCTCAGAGCAGTCATTACTGCAACCCAATGCACTCAAATCTCTGTGTAACGTAAAACTCATGGCATTGCTTAGCCCAAAAGCTACAATCTGGGGGGATTCACAGTATCATAATAAGAACATGAACTTTGTACATTCAGAAGATAAGTAAACCATATATTAAAACTTTAGATTCTGTCATTTTCTTAATTAAGCTCTGAAACATTTCTCCAACTCCATAAGCCCTGTCATTATTAATCCTACCTAGTTTTATGCATCCCATCTCATCATGCTGCTCAGCACAGATGTTATGGCTCTTTAATAAGTTTATCCTCCAATCATGATTATAAATTGACAGTACCGTAGAACATGCTTGTCCAACCAGCAGCCTGTGGGCCACATGTGGCCCAGGACAGCTTTGAATGTGGCCCAAAACAAATTAGTAAACGTTCTTAAAACATTAAGAGATTTTTTTGGTGATGTTTTTTCTTTTTTTAGCTCATCAGCTATCTTTAGCATTAGTGTATTTTATCTGTGGCCCAAGACAATTCTTCTTCCAATGCAGCCCAGGGAAGCCAAAGGATTGGACACCCCTGCCTTAGAACTATGAGCTTTTAATGATTTTATTACTGGTCAGAAAGTAATCTATATGGTTACTGTTTCATAAACTAATTGCTTAGACTTTATGCTGATTTTTTTTTTTTGGTGGGGGGGGCAAGCTCCCTGGCTGGGAATCGAACCCAGGCCACAGCATTGACAGCGCCGAAGCCTAGCCACTACACCATCAGGGAACTCCCTTTATGCTGATTTTTATCTGAAAAGCTGTCCCTATTTCAAAGAGTAATCCAGCCTTCATTTTGCAAATACAGCAACTAAGATTCCGAGACATTAAGTGACTTACGTGAGGTCACACAAATCATGGCCAAGGCCAGAAGTCCTCTTCCTAGGCTACTTGTCTTTTGTTTACATCATCCAGCTTCTTGCTTCTATGGAAAGAAGACAACATGTAGGGCAATCATCTTCTCATCCATCCATATGACCCAGACCTCTGTGCTTCAGGATTCTCCTCTGCCACCACCATCCTTCACCTTTCATCAATCCATTTCACAGAAATTAAGACTAGCTTCTTGCAAGTCTCCTTTGGGGCATTGACCTCCATAGGCATTTGGTACTCATCATGTCCTATCTGCATAATTTCATCTCTTATAAATAATGCATCTGTTTGCACAACTCAAATTCAAGACCCCTAAGGGCACATATCATATTTGTATAATCCTTTGCATTCTCCATCATGCCTAAGTGCCTATCACAATGCATGTGGCAGATAGTTCACAAATATTTCATGAAAATGATAATAATTGCATGGGCAGAATCAGTTTTTAAAATTATGTTGTGGGTCCCAAAATAAATTCAATATATTTATAACATATAATTATATTATTCTATATTCTATAATTATAATATTTTATCTATATTATACTGTATGTGTATATAAAATATGTATGTATTAGTGTGTATGTATATATGCACATAGTATGTATATATGTGTATATAGTATGTATATATATATGCATAATACACATTATATATAAAACATACAATATATGCACAGATTCCTATACAGATTTAAATTTTTATTCTTGAGGAAAAATTAATTATATTTAGTATTGAAAAAATAATGAGATATTGGCTCCCAAACACAGTGCTGCCTGTACAGAGACCAGAATCGATTCTACCTAAGTGTCTGTAATAAGGCAAAGGACTCGTTTGGTTTTTTTGTTGTGTTTTTGTGTTTGTGTTTGTTAGAGCAATCACATGAGAGTCATGAACAGATACATTTGCATTTAGAGAGCTGACAGTTTTAGTAGACTTCTGATATGAAATATTTTTATTCAGTTTACTTCCCAGAGATCGCAAAGACCCTAAACCAGAAATCAAATTCTGCAACATTTGGGCAACTGATGAAACCCAAAGGCAGCCTATGTTCTAGAGTGACAGTTAAAAAGTTACTAGATACAAAAGAACAAGGCCAAGGAAAGGCAACTCACATTTTTACTCTTGCCACAAGGTGGTAGGAATTTGAAATTCTACCTAAATTTCTCTCCTAAGATGTATGTGGAGATCTTTAATGTGAGAGATGAAGAAAGAATTAAGAAGTAGAACTTAAAGAAAAAAAATGCTTTTTTAAAAAAAAAAAGGGAAGGAAGGGGGAGGTTGTACCTAAACAAAGGGCAGAGCGTTTTCTTTTTATCTTCAAGTATTTAAAAGTAAGCAATAGTTTTAATGTAAAATCATTTGTTATCTTAGTCACAGACAGACAGGTTTAAACTACAAAAGGGAAGTTGGGATTTTTGTAGGGAAAGGAGAAGCCAGGTTAGGAAAAGAAAATGTACTGCTAAATTGACAAGATATCTTTGAGTGGCCAAAACTAGGATTGGTGCAAAGAAAAAGGTGTGAGCTGCCACTTGGTAAACTGGCACAATGAGAACAGAAGTTTGCATGTCTGAGTATGTACAAACTTCCCAAAATCAAAATCTTCACTTTAACTCATAACCTAAGCCTTCTGCTGTCCTGAGGGAAGGTTAATAGAAGAACACTATGTTTCAGTGGCCCTGGATGGGTGGCATCAGGGGAGAATGGCTCCTACTAGGACATTAGGGGTAACCTACTGAAGATGGATAAAGCCATCAAAGTGTCAAATATTTGGGCCTTTCAGGGTTAACATTCCCATTTGAAAGTAGCCAACAAAACAAATTAATGAACTTAATGAGCTATACTCAACTACAAAATATATGAAACCCCAGAAGGATAATTGATAATTATGCCATCTGTTCAGAAGCAAAGATCTGTTATAGAAAGAACAAGAGGGTGGGAAACAGTCACAGAAACCACTGACCTACATGGTTCTCTGGTGCTAGAAAGCAAAATAGAAAAATTCACATTTGTGAAGACTGGAAACACATAGACATACATAAATAATTAATGAGGCAATGGAAAGTGATAAATCTGGTTTTCCTACTTGGATAGAGTTGATGGAGTTTGGCACAATTCCATGCAAGAAGAAAGTGCCAAACTTTTCAGTATTCCTTATACAAACTGGTGTTAGAAAAAAGAAATTCTCTGGGTCATAATCTGCTTTGTCCATATGGAAGATCTGAGGACACCTGGGTCAACACGAGAATCTGCACGGACAATACTCTTATATTGTGCTTCAAATTCTTTTTGGAAGTTAGGAGAGTATGAAGCATTTATTTTTAAAACAGTATGGAACTGTGAAAGTTAAAGATGTTACAATGACAAAGAAAAGCATTTAATCCCGTCTTCATACCTGGATTTGAAAGAGAACAGTAACCATTCTGGCCGGTTAAGTGGAATTTCTAATCCACATTAACCTTTCCCAGTACTGGATATCAGGTTCTAAAGGCCAAAAGGCTGTCACTAACCTTAGACTACAAAAAACTCCAGTAGGCTGAACTATGTTTACATTCTTAGATCAGGATCACTATGAATTAATCCCTGTATTTTGTTATCCCCTGCCTTGTATCATGACTTACCTCGTGTGGCTACTGGTGAGATAAATACAGGCATTTCCATAGGCGTGTTAACCTTTCTGAACAGCCTGGAGTCAAGACCCAGTCCAGGTTACCAACTGAAACAAGGGGAAATCACTGGTTTGGATGGTGGGGGCAGGCCATGTTATTAGCGAGCAGGCTACAACTGGTCATGTCTCTTCCAGGCCTAACCTTGGCTTGTTGCTAATTGCTTAGCCAGCCTCCTTCTCCACTGGGTTTTGACATATTAGGCAATCATCTGGTTTTTTGCTCTCACTGGCATCAGTATAGCCTGTTGCCTGTCATCTATTAATAGCATGTGCTTAAAAAATATTAATTGATTTTCTTTCCCCTCTTAACCACAAAATGTTGTGGTTTAAATAAACACCAAGGATCAACTGTATTTTCCAATTAAGAAATAGAATAACCTCCATATGCTCCAAATCCAAAAATGTTTTTGAACAACAGAGAAGGTGAGATTCTATTTGAAAAGTTTTATAGATACCTTTGAGGGAGAGCTCTTAAAGCCACCTTGTCAATGAATCTTGAATAACCAGAACTTTAGATAAAACTCCCTTGTGATGGTTCTAATTAGCCCTAAACCATTTACATCCCAGGAAAGAAATGCTAGGAGAGTTCTTCCCACATTTAAAGAACTTTTAATTGGTCTTTGAGGCAACTTGTGGCTACTGTCAAACAGGAAAATGCTTTTTTTCAAATCTATACAGCATGCTATGTCAAACTCTGAAATGCTGATGTGCTAAAATAAGTCAGAGGTGTCTGGCCAGATTAGAAGAAAAAACAAATATTGTAAGCAGGCAACAGAGATGAATTTGGCAAGAAAGGATGTCCGGGGGGAATTCCAAAGTCTCCACACTGAGGAATAGTGATACTGATTATGAATAATTCAGCAGAGAGTTAGTGAGGAGAATCCACCAGTGGTAGAAACTAATATTTTTTAAGGAAAAAGGAGCTTAAAGACTATAAAAAAACAAATGTCAAGAAGGGACCCTACAACTATCAATTCCACCATGAAAGAAAAATGGGGGAAAAGATGCTTCATGGAAAATCACTTCACAGCAGACACCAAAACTCCTTTCCTGGCAAGGTCATACCACAAATGTTTTACAGGTGTCTACAGTAGACTTTCTAATGGTTCAGCTCTCCACTACGTTGATTATAAGCCATCTGTCACTATCTCTATTTTTAATATCTAATAATAATAGCCCACAGAAGGACTCTTCACAAGGATATGAATTTGTTTGAACCAAGACAAGCCACAAAAGTACAGGTTCAAATGAATGTTCAAAGTCAACACACACACACACACACACACACACACACACACACACAATGACAACAAGAATGACCTAAATTGCAGACCAGTTTTCTCAATTTTGAGGCTCTGCTTCATCATAAATGTATCTCTGCACCCTAGAGAAAAGGAAAACAAGTACATGATCTTAGTTTTATCGCTGACAAACCCTTTCCTTTTTCTGTGTGAAAAACTTCAAGAGTTGCTCACTGCCTACAGAAGATTTACAACAAAGCCCCACAGCCCGAAGTACTTCTTAAAGAACAAGGAAGTGTGAGTGCCTCTCTCCCACAGATGCAACATCGTCCAGCTGCTCAACATGAGCACAGTCACTTGGGTTTGCTCACCGGAAACGCACGAAGAGGCTCCCAGCCACCAACCACTGCAGGAGAAAACAAATACCCCACGCAGCACATAGAGCAAGCAACTGCTCTGGTGGGGTGTGGCCTACAGCTGGGGGGAAAAAGGAAATACCATTAACAAACCAGACCCAGAGAGCAGGGGAAATGTCTAGAATTCTCCTTTAGCTGGTGAACCCATGCAGGGCTATCACCTTGCTGACCTTACAGCTCATCAGCATGTAGCAGATTGTCCTAGCAGATGGGGAAATTCAACTCTCTGAAATGCTTTCTGTCTCCATAAAATTTTGGTGTATTTAAATGATATTTATATTCTGTATGTTTGCCATACATGTTTTTGCATGTTATAGGCAACTGGATTGTCTCTCAAAAATTCAGAAATACAAGCCAAGCGAACCCTCCAAAAATTATTTCTACTGGGAGGAAATACTGAGATTGATAACCCATATATTCGGTCATACGTAGCATGTGGACTTTTAGACGGTTACACCTCTCTGATTTCTAATCTTTGGGTCACAGAATCGGCCAAAGCAAAGTCATTTCCAGAAAACTAGACCTTATTTCTTGATAGTAAATAAGAATGGCACCCTAGCAATTGGCCCATGAATGGAAGATGGCAGAGGAGAAAACCTAGACTCTGAGCTGACGTTATCTTCATCTGCTTCCTCTTTAGCTGCCCATTTCTATCCAGCGATGACTTTTCTTTCCAGTGACTGAAATAAAGAAACTGGCTTATCTTTTAGGTACTTTACATGCAGTAAGAGATAACCAGTATGCATGCAGCCTCTGAGTACATAATTTTATAAACAAAATCTCCAATTATGAAAAACTTTGTATATCCCAAATTTTAGCCATTCTTAGTGTGTATGCTCCATAATATGTATAAAAGGAAAGCTAGGTAGAAAAGATATGTGCCTCTTGCCTCTTGGCAAGGCTTTCCAAAACAGATGTCACACAATAGGCATGTTTCTGAAAGTTGTATGTAAGCTGGATCATTGCAAATCTTTGCAATATATATCTGTTAAGTAACTGTTACATGTCAGTTACTATGTTAACCACCAATGTTATAATAATGACCAAATTTTTCTACCTGGAGAATCTTGCTCTCAATTTGCTAGTTAATGTGTAAGTTTAAAAATTGGTTTAAATCAAGAGTTGGCAAACTTTTTCTGTTAATAGCCAGTAGTAAAATGTTTCAGGCTCTGCAGGCCGATTTTGTCAACAGTGCAAAAGCAGCGTTAGAGTATACATAAATGAATAAGAATAATAAAACTTTATTTTTGGACGCTAAAATATGAACACCATATAACTTCCATGTGTCTTAAATATTATTCTTCTTTAACTTTTCAAAAATCATTTGAAAGTGTAAAAACAATTCCTAGCTCATAGCTGTACAACAGGCAGTAGGCTGGATTCAATCCTCAGGCCTAGGCTGCCAACCTCTGTTTTCAGTTGTAATCAGATGGCCCTAAAGTAGGTGGAACTTGCAAAATAAATAAATAAACAAAAGGTTAGTGTTGATTGGATGAATTTACTGATTTGGACTGCCATGGACACAAATACCTGCTTTCCAGTTCTGATGTCTTCCATTCTAGGGCAAAAGCAGCTTGGATGATTTACGGGGAGGAGCTCTGGGAAGCATGAAGGACCCGGGCAAGAGGAGAAGTCAGTCAGGGAGGGAGGGAACCATAGAGACGAGTGGGAGGGCACGTCAGCAAGGCAGCCTGAAGTTGCCTATATGTTAAGCAAGAAGCAGTCAAAGAACGGAAATGGGGGCCAGGGGTGGTGGAGGGAAGGACAGGGTATCATTACTTAGGAAAAACTCCCTTCTTTGGAAAAAATGTCTCCTCTTAGAGCATACTTAAAACACCAGGAGCCAGGCAAAATGGAAGCACAGAGATAAACGAAGAAGATAATTTAAGAAGGCATTCTTGTTACTGAATGCCTATTTCTGGTTAATTTTCATCAGTACGCCACCCACCTTTCCTTTAAACTTTGCCATTCCACTTTATGCTGAAATAAGCTTGTTTCGGAAAGGGACACCTACAGGTTTAACGCTTTGCATATTAAAGTTTGGATTTTGCTTTGTATTTATACAAAGAGCTTTCAAAAACTATTGCAAAAATTGAAGATCTATGGGTTAACTCCCCACAGGAAGTCTGTTGCCTTTCCATCTTACCCCCACAATCAGTCCACACTCACTGCCCTCCCAGTATGACTGCATGAAAGAGCTGTTTCTATTGGGAGAAAGAAAGTCTAAGACACGCATTTCTACCCTCTGTAGACAAGAACGATGTGTCTCCTGCTGGATAGCCTTCTTGCCTCCTACCTATGTTATCAGTGGCATGAAGGTGTGCTCTCTGTCCCCACAACTATTACCCACATTTTCACGTTCTGATGTTCTTTGTGACTTCCTCCTCCCCTCATGAGGCACATGATGTTTTCATTCAAAGTACTTTTTCCAATACCTGATGGCCTCCTATCAGGCAAGTCCCCAACTGTTCCCTGGGTATGCAGTGTGGTCATGCAGATACCCAAACATTAAGAATTACGTGAGCATATTAACCAAACTGACCTAAGATAGGTCTGCTGCTTTGGAGAAAAAGAATGGAAAGTCCTTTCATGACACACAGGCAGCAATTTTGTGTGATTTATATAATATCAACTAGATGACTAATGACTTATGGGTTTCTTTTCACTCAGAAGTCATGTGTTTCTTCTCTTAGGGCCAAACCAACCACTTCCACTGTGCTTACCTTGAAAAAAAAAAAAAAGGCTCCAATGGTCAACAGTATCATTTTTTCTAAGTGGGGTCTATAACATTTCCCTCATCCTGCAAAGCATGCTCTTTTTCACTTAATGCTTTAGCTCTTATTGGCAGACTATAATAAAAGTTTAAAAATGTAATTGTGGTTAAAGTTTTGCTCTAATTATTAGTGTTTTCTGTTAGAATGAACCTAGCTTTGGCCCTGTAGACATATAACCTGTTTAGATAAGAGCACTTTTTACATAACCATAGTTTCCCAAAATAATCAACAGCACAAATTTAAAGCTAGGCAGGGAGGAAGGAGGGAGGGGTAGGGAGGGACGCAGGGACGGAGGGAGGGAGGAAGGGCTCAGTTTCAATCAAAGACATGTTTGGCTCAGAGTTTCACTCCTTTTAGTTGGAATTCCAGCTCTCCCAGTGTTTCTCCCCACGCGTCTCTCTATGCTTGACCTGGTGAGCAGCTTGGCTTTTCCCACCACTGAGAGAAAAACCCTTAATACTGTCCCTCTTTACAAACATTAGAGATACCTCAATTATGTCAGTGCCTAGAAGGTGAATAATAGTCCTCAGCCAGCAAGGATCATGCAAATTTTCCAAGTATGACACACAGGTTCTCCCTTCCTCATTCTACCAACCAGCTCACAGTCCTTTCACCATTACTGACTGGTCTGCCGTCATCTGCAACTGCCAAGGGCAAGCGCAGGAGGCATTCCTTCCAAGTCAAACATCCAGTCTTGGATGATGAACCCTATGTCCTGGAACAAGCCCCATCTCCCCAGTTACCTTACTGCTTAGGAAGCTGTGGTGGGCAAAATAAGATCTCCCCAAAAAGTTCATGTCCACATCCTATTCCCTGGCATTTGTGACTATGTTGGGTTACATGGCAAAAGGAAACTTAAAATTGCAGATGGAATTAAGATTGCTAATGAGCTGATCTTAAAAACAGAAGATCTCCCCCCATTATCTGAGTGGGCCCAACATAATCATAAGGATTATTACAAGTAGAAGAGGGAGATACAAGAGGAAATCACAATGATATCAAGTGAAAACAATTCAACATACCATTGCTGTCTCTGAAAATGGAGAAAGAGGGCCACAAGCCAAGGAATGTGGGCACCCTCTAGAAGCTAGAAAAAGCAAAGCGCAAGTTTGTCCCCTAAAGCCTCCCAAAAGGAACACAGCTATGCTGACACTTTGATTTTAGCCCAGTGATATCTGTCAGACTTCTGTTCTACAGAGCTTTAAGATTATAAATTTGTGTTGTTTAAAGCTACTGAATTTGTGGTGATTTGTTATACCAGATATAGGAAACTAAAGCGAAAACCACCAGTGCAAAGCAAGTCCATGTTGCTTGGGTAGCCTGGACTCCCAGGCTGAGGCCCAAGCACTCAGCCTTGGGCATGTGGTCCCAGTCTTCCAACATTGCTGCCTCCCTGGAGGTGGACATCAGATCACATCTACACTGCCTTATTCATCTAAACTTAACTTACTTCTAAAGTTCCCTTCACAATTCTAAGGATGTTTATGCAAATTGTTGTATCAACTGGCCTACAGGAAATCCTTATAGATGTACAGAATCAGCCCAACTCTTCATTCATTCTTTGAAGAAGCATTTATTGTTGAGCCAAGTGATCTCTAAATTTCCTGTGGATGCTCAAGGTTCTAAATAAAAGGAGTTAAGCACTCATCCAAGTTAAAAGATTTTAGTCATTACTTAGGAGAGCTAATGGTCAAGAAAATAACTATATAAGCAAATGCCTTTGCCATTACTTTCATTTTTCTCTCAATTTCACGTTCTCTAGAAATCTTAAAAAAGCTCTGATATGCAGTTCATGGCTTTGCCTTTGTAGGAACTCATCTTAATATAAAAAGACCTTTGTTTGGTTGAAACATATAAGAGTTTCTCAGAGAACCACTTGGTGGCAAGTACAGTGGTGGACAGTCAGACTCCAAGTCACACCACTCAGGTTCAGAACGATCGGCTTCTCACACGCTATAGGAGGGAACATTACTTACTCCTTACTGCCTCAACTTTTCCACTTGTAAAATGAGCAAAATAATAATATCCGCTTCATAGGGTAGTTGTATGGTTAAATAGTAATGCACGTAAGAAGTTTAGAGCACTGCCTGGTGGGGAAAAAGTACAACTGATCACTGTCATCCTTTGTTACTCCTTTGGTCCACTCACCATCATAGTTTGGATATCCTGGTAAATTCTGGTCTCTCCAAAGGCCAGACTTTCCAACACATAACTCTCCGAAAGAAAATATGATGACGTACTTAGTCCTAATGGCCATCCAGCACAAAGATCCATGTTTGGAAAACTCTGAAACGCTTCTTTTGCACTGCTAAACGCCCCTTTGTTAAGGTTCAAAATAATGTTCTCCAGTGGTTTTATAGCATAGGTCACTCAAAATTAACTCCCTAAAGCTGTTTTACAAAATTCCTTACAAGAGTAATTCTTCAAAGTATGAAAGGCAGGCCATCAGCATCAAAAGTCCCTGAGGTATTTGTTATAAATTCTCAAGCCTCACTTAACACTTAACAAATTCGAAAGGAGGCCCATAAATCTAAATATTAATAAGCATATGATATGTACTATGTGATTCTTATGCATTCAAAGTTTAAAAGTCACTGCTTTAACAAATCTTTAATTTAGGACCTACCCTAATTTTAGTATGTTACATAATTCATCAGGGAAAGCAATCATGAAGAAAGGCCAGACTTATCCAACTTGTACATCATTTTTCTGTAAGATTTTTAAAAAATAAATCACTCATCTGCTTTCTCAAAAAGAGAAATAAGAAGACCTAGCATACTGAAGAAAGTGACTCATTAACAGAGAAAAGCATTATCTCATACTTCAGACAGCACTGGGATGAATGAATCTTATAATGCAGTCTTAGCAACACCATGACATGTGGTTTTTTCACAGTAGACACTCGGCATTATCTAGATTCCAGTATTTGAAGTACATTCACATGTGCTAATAATTTTTAAATAATAGTTATTACTGTATGCATTCCTCATTAATCTTCCTTCAACATGTGATATAGTTCACTGATAATCACCAGCTCTTAAAGCAAAAGGAACATTGTCTCAGCATGTTTATTGTGAAATAAAGGGGTGACGTGTCAAAAATGTGCTAGGAATAGAAGAACTGACATCATCTACAACTTGATGATGAGTTCTTCTTACACACCTCCAAAAAAGGAAAAGAAAAACTATGTTTTGGTAGGCAATGCCAAATATCTCTTAATACTGTTTTCATTTTTATTGCTTTTTCTTTTTCAACTGGGAAAAATTATTGTTCAACCCCAAATATTTAAGGAAAATAGTGTCTGGCACAAATGTCTTCATGTGGCTATCTGTTATTTTTTTCAAAGTATGAACAGAAGCCCAGCTGCATCAGAATCTTCTGTTTTTCTCATTCAGATGAAGATATCCAAACCATACCTATTGCCTCTGAGGTTCAGGCCTAGAAACCTGCAATTTAGCAAGCTTCTCAAGTGATCTCTGTGCACATTAAATTTTGAGAACTACTTCTTTAAGAGTATATAATGGAATCTAACCTTAATGATGTTTTTTTTCCCTTATTTTTGAAGTATTTTCCAATTATATTAATGGTGAATTTAATAAGCAGAAATTCAGAAAAATAGCCATGAGATATTCTCTCTTCATAAGAAATCAAGTTTAAGACTGTAGCAAGAATGAATACATCCAAATCAAAGAGTAAAATTAATTAATACATAAGGAAATAAAATTGCGGCAGTGAGCTATAAATCCTTTGACTTTACCAGTATCAAAACTATAAGCCATTAAAGCTATATCATCTCTATTAAACTTGTATTCACAGGCCAAAGTTACCTGTAATAACTTTTAAACCTGTGTATCCCACCGACAGTCTTCATTGTTTTCTCACTTGTCGGGCAGGGGGAGGCTATTATGGCTTTACCAGAAACATGAATAAAACGTAAATCGAACCAACGAAGTGATGCAATTTGTTGTTGCTGTTGTTGTGTTATCTTTGTTTGACTTTTTAAGTTTTTCTCTGTTTTTCTTTGGTATTTCTATGCTTTTTTTATTTTTTTACTAATTTTAGGTGTATAAAACAACATAATGATTAGACATTTACACACCTCAAAGTGATAACCCCACTAAGTCTACTATCCATCTGACTTCGTACATAGCTATTACAATACCATTGACTATATTCCCTATGCTGTACTTTACATCCTGTGACTATGTATGTATACATATTTAATTACAGTCGACATTCAATATTATTTTATACTAGTTGCACATGTACAGTGCAGTGGTTAGGCATTTACATAACCCATGAAGTGATTCCCCCCACCACCACCACCCTCAATAAATCCCATGCCCATCTGACATCCTACATAACTTTTTAGATTTTCCTTGATGCAGGTGGTGTTAGCAAGCATCTACATGAGTTCTTCATGGAGGAGACTATGGTCAGGCATTAGTTACTGGCCCCAAAACTCATGAGTCCAATTCACTAGCAATGCAGGTAGCAATCCCCTAACTGGATACTCTTCCCACAATCTTGGTTTGTCCTAGTCTGTTTGGTAAATGACACCTCCAGATAATGCCAGCAGCAGCGCGCAGGCATCACAGCCTCTACCCAGCACTCAACAGATGAACTGGGATACCTACAGCACCTCTCATTTCTATTAAGTCACCCAACTTTATGGATTATCTCCTTACATTGCCAGTTTCCTACTTCAATTTTTTTTTAAATTTTTAATTGTAGGAAATTTACAACATGGAAAACATTTCAAATCATTTTGACATTACCCCCATGTTCTTATTACAGTTAAGTATTTACTGGTGGCACAGTGCAGTGGTGGTGTTTACAATGCCACAGCATGGGAATGGACTGGGACGCCTATGGCAGAAATAACAGCTGTATTGACAAAAGCAGTCACTAAAGTTAGGAATAGGCAAAGATAGAGTTGGTTGCAGTGTTTTGCTCTTAGCATGATGATTTTTCATGTTTCTTTAATAAGATATAACTTGGCTTCTGACACCAGCAGGTCCATGACTCAAACCCCATGATGTTAAGGATCTCAAGATTCTTTTCTTTCTTGTAGGGAGGTCCCTTTCTAGAGACCTATTGTGGACCTGGACTGTGTGGTTCGAGGCAGGACATAGGAAATGCCTTTAGTGGAACCACAAGCGAGGATTCCCCAGGTCCTCGAGCCTCCCTTGCTGGAGGTGCTCCTAGGATTGAAGCAGTAGCTGGGCAGCGACTTGCCGAATGCTATAAAGAAAAGAAGGACCTAAGAAATTACCCATTCCAGCAACCTGGTTTTACACACAGGGAACTAAGGCCAAAAGAGATGATGCATATTTGTCAAGGCCACGTAACTAACTGGTGGCACTATCAGGCCTAGAACCAATGGTTCCTATGAAGCAGTAAAATATGGAAGAATACAGGTTCGAGTCAGACCACCTTAGTTTGAATCCTGGTTCTGCTGCTCTGAGGTCCTTAGAGGATATTGAATCTCTCCATTTTATCTTCCAGGAGATTTGCTTCTATTATTTTGTTTTATTGCAATTAACTTGTAGACTTCAGCGGACAGTGCCCACAATACAGTCAGAAAGACAATCAAAAAGATGTGCCTTTCATGGCCTCACGCATCATTGCTGGTGGCCCTCCCATCTTCCTTTCTCCACCCACATTATCTCTGTACCAAAGGAACCATGGAGATGGTGCCTGTGGGTGTTTTATTTGATACCCTAGTCCCCTAAAGAGGTGTTACAATTAAATGCTTCCAAAATATTCATCACACATATTGTATTTTACCTACCATATCACTTAAATCTGAAATATGTTACATATTTGTGAATAACTACCATCCTAACATGATAGCTGGTGAAATAAAGTTCAGGACACTTCAAACTCTTTCTTTCTCCTTATCTGATTCGTTCATCTGCAAAAGAAATATTCAGTAATAGCTTAAGATCTCAAAATCTGTCCTCAAATGCCCACTAAGCCATAGGATTCAAGTTTTGATATGTCTGCCTATGATGATTTACTTTCCAGTCCTACAGCAATAGTGTCATGGGGATAATTAGAATTATTCAGATTTTTCTAACTTCATTAATATTTTTAGTCTCAGTTCTTACAATTAGGTTAGGGATCATGGCCAACATGACTACATTCCTGACAATCCTTGTTGTAGTAGTGAGCCCAGAATGAGTAATGGATTTAACAGAAAACAAGACTACTTTCCCAGGGACTTATATTTTTAAATCCTGCATATAAAATTTCACATTTTATAATATCCTTTAGTGGACCAAGTTCGAAGTGATGGTAAAAATAGGTAATACCATCTAAAAATCAAAGTCCAGAACAGAAATATACCTACTGCCAGCCAAAGATGTGCTTCCAACCCATCCCCAAACTGTTCATTTCATTTGCAACTTTTTCTGATACAGCTCCTTTTTCCTTGACTCACACTTCTAACCCTCACCCATCACTATAAATCTCATCCTTGCTACCACCCACAAAATCAAACCATCAAACTTGCCCCAGACTCAGGACTCTCAACAATGCCATTTCCCTACATCCGCCTCTTGTCCAGGGCACCCTATGTAATATAGATTATATTTATGTTATATATATATATATATATATATATATATATATATATATATATATATACACACACACACACACACACACACACACACACACATACACATACACACACACACACACACACACACACACACACATATATATACACATATACATATATATGCTAAAAATACCACTTCAAAATGGTCTTGTGCTCCTCAAACAACTGTGCTTCTGCATTTTCTTTGACTGTCCTGCCTGTCACATGGTGATGCTAGCATTCATTTGATTAACTCCATCTTTTGCGTGAATGTCATATTACACATTGCTACCGTAATTCAATTCAACTTCGAAAAGTAATGCATAGATAACATTTCTTAAAATGTGCACATGTTTTTTGGCACCCTGGTATATACAAAAATATGATATATATTTATATATCATTATAATTATGATATATAAATATATATGATATAATTATATGTGATATAAAATATGATATGTATTTTTATATAATTATATATGATATAATAGTCACCCCAATAATGGGTGCTACCTCCCAAAACACCACATTTTAGACTCACAATTCTGTCCATTTGGGCTCTCAAATTATGTAAAAATAAGCTAACTATCTGATTTTTCACATATCAAATTTAAAAATCTTCCATGATGGGCATGACTTCAGCAAAAACAATCATAATAGCTAGATAATTTTTACTGAGTACTTACTTAGGTTATATCAGAAACAATTCCTACGTATTATATCTCCAACTCCGTAAGGGGATAATCCATATTATGTCTTACTTGCAGTTTTTTGCTGTAGTTAAGTAGCTAGTAGTAATAGCAGAGGTGAGTTTCAAAGCCACTCACCCATGCACTGAGACCCTCCTCCAACCCACTGCGCTAAACTTCTTCAAATATCTGATAAACAGAAAATAACGAACAAATTCCTGATACTACCGCAAAGTCTGACCACAGAGAGAGGTACAGAGCAAGCAAAACAATTCAGAAGCATTATTCTCTTGGCATTTTAATTATACCCTTTGTTTTTCTATCAGTTATAAACTACTGGGTTAATATACTACTTCCCAATTGCCCTGATTGTTCTTTTCCAGGCTCCAGGCAAAAGCAAATATTACAGACTTGCAATGCTGGAATCCTGAGGTTGTTACAGCTTTAAGAAAAGTATTATGGGACCACTCAATCATTATTTTAAAAATAAAATGATTCTCTGCTAGACCGGATACATAGCCAGTAAAACACACAAGAGATGAGTAAGCTTTTAAAGTCATAAAGCAGATGAGATCACTTTCATGTGCAAATCCCTACAAGAAGGTTTCCTAGCCAGCAGGAAATGGACTTCTCCCAGATGCAGCACACCCGGCCTTTGGTTTCCTTTTCTCCACATTCTCTCCCTCTCCCAGGTGTTCATTAGGTTGCCTTTTGTCCTTCACTCAGGTTTCTATTTAATCACTTTTCCTCATCTCATTCACCTTACCTAAAATTATATTTTATGTTCGTATGTTTACTTGTTTTTTTTCCTCTCCCCCAGTGTACTCCATGAGGTCTCTAGCACTTGACTATTTACTACAGTAACCCCAGCACCTAACAATATCTGTTGACACAAAAATAAATATCTATTGGCTGAATAAATGAATGAATGAACTAATTATTCCAGACCTAGAAATGCATAGGATACTTCTTAGCTGATCACCTAGAGACAAAATACACTTTGCCTTCTAATCTCCTCGTCCATCTTGATACATCAATGAGCAGCCCCATTTTAAGTCAATGCCATAGGGCTGGAAGGTAAAAATCAAACTCTGCCCTCTCACTTTTGCTGATTCTGCAACTTTCCCTTTTCCTTGGTGTCAGCACTTCAAAGAAAGTGTTTTTCTCCCTTTAGAACCAGGCAGATGATGGTAACTTCAAATTGTTTTGCCATTTTTTTCACAGCAATGGCACTACTTAGTGGAAATGCTGAAGAAACATAGCTGCACAGCTTGCCCAAACACACACAAACACGATGAAAACCTGCTAAAAATAACTACCCAGGGATCCACAATTAAGTAGGAGACAAGAAAACAAGTCACAATCATACATATTATTTTACAACTGAAAAACAAGGATTATCAGTGATTCTGTAAGACATAAAAATGCACTGCCATTAGAGAAAGTTATTGCCAAGTTGCCCATGTCTTCAAATCCAGTCCAACTCCAGAAATAGTCACAGATGCAATCAACAGCATCAATCATGAGCAGGTTGGCAAGTAAAGGGCACAGGATAGTTTCAGGAATTTACACACCCAAGCCCTGAGCATGTTACAACAGCCCCCGGTAAGTGTGCATACGAAGCCCTGCTTTTATCTTCAAAGAAACCTGTATCACCCACATAAATTGACCTCAATTATAAATTGTGGATAGTTGTAAAGATAAAAATTTTAAAGTTTTTATTTCTTAGTTTCCAAACACCTTGGGCATTTTCTCTTTGTGTGGCCCCTGGTGACCAATTAAGTGACGTGCACCTCACCAGGGTGGTGAATCTGCTCACGGTGGTGCTGAACTTGACCCTCTTTCTACTGCTAACCAGTGGCTGCAGCTGTGGCTGCCAAGAAAATGCCAACAGACGGAGGATGAGAGGCAAAACCAGGCCACACACACAGCCTCAAAGGTAGTTAGGCACTGCCTTTTACTTGGATTCACCTAAGGCAAAAGTTTCTTTTCCCATTACTCTGAGCTACCTATAGTCCTTTTTCTAAATTTTTTTAAAATTTAATTTTATTATTATTATTATTAGTTTCAGATATCCAAAACAACATAATGATTAGACATTTACACACCTCACAAGGTGATAACCCCAACAAGTCTACTCCAACATGACACCTTACATATCTACTACAATACCATTAACTATATTCCCTATATTGTCTTCTACATCCTGTGACTATATATTTTAAATTACAATTGACTTTAATATTATTTTGTATTAGATTCAGGTGTACAGCACAATAGGAAAGCATTTGTATAATTTATGAAGTTCCTCCTCTGATAAGTCTAGTACCCACCTGACATATACGTAGTTTTTACAACATTATTGACTATATTCCCCATACTGTATTTCATGTCCCTGTGACTATTTTGTGACTACCAACTTGTACTTCTTAATCCCTTCACCTTTCTCACCCAGTACACCAGGCCCCCTCTCACCTAGCTGAATAAACTATCAGTTTATTCTCTGTATCTATGAGTCTCTATATCTATTTCTGTTTTGATCGTTCATTTATTCAGTTCTTTAGATTCCAAATATAAGTGAGATGGTATTGTCTTTCTCCGTTGACTTATTTCACTTAACATAATAAACTCTAGGTCCATCCATGCTGTTGCAACTCATCTTCCTTTTTGAGACAAAAGCCCAAAAGGCACGTGGGAAGTGACTTGTCAGATGACATCACCAATAACTGAGGATAAAGCAAACTCCAAAGGGAAAAAATTGTGTTTACTCAGTTTATGTCAGTGACATGACTATCTCAAAGTTCTAAAAGAGGAGCTACCACAAAGGGGTAAAATAACATAGCCACATATAGTCACTGATTTGTCCCAGAGCATCCCCTTTCGGACATGTATCTCCATCCAGCTGGGAGAACTCATTCCACCCTCCCTGCTCTTACTAACAGCTCTGCCTAGAAGACCACACACATTGCCTAGCCAACGAAAAGGGGCAGGGAAATCACGCAGGTCTCACTTGCCTTTGACCCATGCAGCTAAGCCACAGGGACATAAAAACCTCTCATTTGAGACATTTACCACATGGAGCAGGCTCTCACTGGAAGTGAGTAAGAGCTTTGGTCCCCTGTCCCCACATGCCCTTCAGAAAAGATCATCACATCAGCCAGGCAGAGGCCAGCCATGGGTGACCAGTTGTGCTTTCTCTTTCACCTCTCAACCCTTCTGCCTTTGGTTGTTCATGGCAACCTGGGTTTTTAGAGAATTCTAATATGACTACAAGAAGCTGCCTGTGCTCTCTCAATCTGCTGAAGACATGTAAAATAAGGTGTTACAGTGAATTAGTGAATTTTTAAAAATCTTTGGAGTGTACGGCAAATTGACCCAAATTAGTTTCATCATGCACAGCTCTTAGATTCCTTACGGTGGATAGTATTAACGGCTACTAATGTTGGATGTACACATATATTAGCTACTCTTCCACAGCCTCTTCACCAAGTTATAATGAAGGCAAGTCTTGTGCCCAATTCTACCACTATGTTGACTAATTAACTGAATTAGCAAGCAAGAACAAAACAGTAGATGCAAACTTCTCTTTTAGTTGGAAGTCCTAGCTCTCTGTCCCCCTTGGTGACAAACCATCATCTTCCATGAAAGGTTTCTGTGAGGTGGAATAACATTCCAAAGACGGCATGTTGGTACTCTGACATCGGTGTTAACCAATCAGAAATCCTCCTCAGTAAATGGCTTGAAATGGGATTGTTCAGAGATTAGGTCTTAAGCACATTCCTTAAAGTACAGGCTATAGAATTTACTGTCTCTTAGAATTTGTTTTTGCAAAAGTAGTTAAGTGTCTTTTAAAATATTTCAGCCACTCTACATGTCTTGAGTACTTTTTATTTTATCGATGCAAGCTCATTTCTGGCCTCTAGAAAACAGGCCAAAAATGTCACCAAATAAATTCATTTGACACTCACCATGCTAACTATTAATAATACAAACTCTGGTGTGGGCTGAGGTATGGCTAGCTAAAACATCTGTGGTCCTAACTTTGAGGATGGCTTTTCTGGCATAATATTTGTCTCCACTAGCATTCAGAGGTAGATTCACCATTAGGGCCCAGACTATTCCAAGAGTCAAAGCTCTAGTTAAGTAGAAATGATATAATACCACACTGTTCTGGGATGCAATATTTGAAATTAAGTTGCCTGCATCATAACCGGATGGGAAAGAATAGAGTTTTAATAATTAATAATAAATTAGAATTATTTGTAAAGCTAATTTAACTCTCATCCTCGTTCAGATGGCAGACATGAAAGAAGGCAATGTGGGAAGCTCAGAGAGACCTCTTACTGAGCCCAACAGGAAAGTCCTCTAAAACTACCGGTATGCACGAGGCCTTCTTGCGTGTGGAGCATGAGGTCAGAGCAATAGGGTGGTGCGTGCATGCCTGCTTTGTGCGCGTCCACTGCTCAAGGAGGTAAATATTTCCTTTTCATTTTTATTGTGGTTTGTTGATCTGTTTCCCATCTGGGTTGAATTTTAACTTTCAACCTCCACTCCACCCTTGAGTGAAAGAAGTCTTCCTGGAAGAGGAGACCTGAAATAAGACAAAATCTTTAAAGTTAAATACCAAGAAATTCTAGAGCTTCGAATTACCAACTTTTCCACTTAAAGCTGCTTTTCATCCTTTGAGTTTCAGACAGAAAACAGAAATTCAACACAATTAACAGCTGTTCCAAATGTACTATTAATATTAAGCTGATATTTAATACTAAGTTAATTTTAAAGGCATTGTTTGGAAATGTCTGCAGTATGTAATCTGACCAATAAAATTACTGGGTGTATGCTTATTATCATCAATAATATTCACTATAGATGTTTTTGGATTGTGAACACATTTTTAGTCCCTCAGAATTGTTACAAACAATCTGAGCTTTGAGTTTGAGAAGCTGTCCTGCTGAAGAAGGATTTTATTTGTTCTTTATTGTTCCTGGAGGCAAAACTTAACTCAATGGGTAGAGTAGAGATAACCTAAGAGAATCATTTTAACAATCAGAGCTGTCCAACAGTGGATTGTAATTTTTTTTAAAACAAAATTATATTCTGGTCATTACAGGTGAGTTGCTCTTGATTCTTTCTTTTTCCTATATTTTCCGTTGCTTTATTCTCCTGCCTTCCACTTTTCTTCCTTGCCTGCTGACACTCCTCCACCCCCACTTCCAAACACAAATCCATAAACACAAGCTTATATACTCCACCATATATAATCATGAACACATATGCATCTTGATTTCTTCTGAGATAAGATTTCAAAAGGAACTTTTACGAATAAATTGTGTAGCAGAAGAGAGAAAGATAAAGCACAGGGACATAAAAAGAGATTCATTTGTAAAACATAATTGATCTGTACGCTAAAGGAAGGCATTTTTCCAGCTTCAGTTGGGGCCTTGATGTCTCTTAAATTTTATTTCTTAATACGTCCAAGATTATCATTTCTGACTCTGATCTACTTTGCCTCTGCAAATTCTGTTCTAGCCCCAAAGATTCTCTCTCTGAACTGTAATACCCTACAGTTATCTTTTTTATCTCCCTTGAGGATTGCTACTAATGGACCCTTAGAGTACCTTATCATCTTCAGTGCCTGAAGCACATGTACTGAGGCAGGTATTAGCTGATTTTTTTACCTTTTAGCAAAGTTATGGTTAGGTTATTTTGCCTACTGCTCCAAGCTGGTGCTCTGAAGCCTTGAAGATAGATACCATCCTGCCTCAAGTCTGTCTATTCACCAAGCCTCTCATTTTGAAGACCACCTTCCCTTTTGGGATGCCCACTAAGAGCCTTTTTTTCCATTAGATGGTGTTCCCAAATCTTAGATCACTCAAAAATTAGAAATAATTGACAAACCTTGAACCCTGTTAGTTAAGCCCTGCCTGACCCAGGATGGTAACTGTTAATTTCCTCGGGTTCTCTTTTAGTGACTCAATCCTTGGCAGTTCTTAGGGAAGTGTTTTACCAAACTGTTATTTCTATAGTGATGGAATACTAAAACACTTGGATGATACATAAAGAGAAAAACACATACTTTTTCCCTGTAAGAAGAGAATTTCATTACATTACTGAAAGATATCTTCCAACATGACACGAAGTTCTAAGTTATGAAAAGCACAGTGATTTTCTAGCTAAGATGCTGTAAGTGCAGGTAGTATAAAACTAATGCTGAAAATCCATTATGTGTATTCAAGAACAGTGATGTTCTGAGAAACAATTAGAATGTGTGACCCCTGAGCCTGTGCAAAATATCTGTAGAACAACTGGGAAATCAAAGAAAGAGGCCCTTCTTAGGGGATCTGGTTTACAAAACCTGAATTCCCATGACATGCATTGAAAAGTATCCCTGGGAAAAGACACAGGAAAAGTGAAGATCAGGAATAAAATCAGCCTAATGGGACCTTTACAAACCAAGCTAGTTTTGGGAAAGGAAAATTAGAACAATTGTTGCTGTGGGGAAATTTTTAGTCCTCCTTACTGCTGAAAGATGAAAAAAAAAAAAAGAAAAAAAAAAAGGAAAGAAAACACTGAAGCTAACAGGATTAAGAAAATGGGAGAACAAACAAAATCCAAGACTCGCAAGAAGTTGGTTTGACATACTTCTACGACAACGAGCAGTCTGAAGCAGCGAAGACTCCTCAAAGTAATTTAATGTCATAGGCATCATCTGTGTTTCTCCTTACCACTTCACTTATCAGGGTTTTCATAAAGCAGAGTGTAGGAAAAATGAAATTTTAGTTCTATAATAAACACACTCCTACATACTGAAGTGTGTTTTCTGTTTAATATTTTTGGAATTACTATGTTAACTCTACATTTTTTAATTAATTACTTTTAGATATAAGTTCCCTTCCTTTTCCCCTCTCACATTTTGTTAATGGTATTCATGATAAAATAAATTTAAATAATATTTAAAGAGATATCTCCAGTGAATTTTTTAGTATTTACTGAGGGAGATACAAAGATAAACTTGGCAGTTCTTCATTCAAGTTATTTAAATTCTAATATATGCACTAAAGCAGTCATGTCCAACCTGAGGCCCAGGATGGCTTTGAATGTAGCCCATCACATATTCTTAAAACATTATGAGATTTTTTTTTTTTTAGTACTTTTTTAGCTTATCAGCTATTGTTAAGTATTGGTGTATTTTATGGGTGGACCAAGACAATTCTTCTTTCAATGTGGCCCAGGGAAGCCAAAAGGTTGGACACCACTGCAATAAAGTATAATTAAATAAATTAAAGCAATAAATATGTAATAAAGGCAAAATATATACATTTTATCTAAAATGCAATTTAAATAATAAATACAATATACAATAATACAACATAAAACAAATTAATATAACAACAAACATAAGAAATGAATATACAAATACTGTATTTTTTCGTGTGTAAGATGCCCCTGTATATAAAACAACCCCTACTTTTCTAACCCAACATTAAGAAACCCTCTCAATTGGTTACTCCTGTGTATAAGACAACCCCAATTTTTGGTCTAAAAATTTTAGACAAAAGTATTGTCTTATACACGGAAAAATACAGTAAACATAAAAAACAATAAATTAAAGTAATGGGTACAATAAACACAAAATACAAAAAAAAAAACAATAAATTCAACAAATAAGTATGCTGTACATTCAAACAATTTAAATAATTTACATGTTAGCATATACACTAAAGTACCAAATGTAATACCCACTATACATGATACAAGAATTAAGTTTTCCCTTTCTCTCTTCCCTGACTCTAAAACTCAGTATTTCTGTTCTTGTGCCGTTATCTATAAAATGAGAAGGCAATGTTGGTCTTCATTATCTCTAAGGTTTTTATAACTATAAATATTCTACAGTTCTACAAATATTTGATTATATAATCTTATCGTGGTCCATAAACAAATTGTTTGAGGAGGAGGAGTGAGAGTACAAACACTGTTGATGGCCTACCCAATACTAAGAATCTCCTTCTTCTTTACTAAGATAACTCTAATTTTATTTGGGGCAACGATATGAATGTGCTAGAAGGAGTCATTAGATGTGACATTAGACAGTGAGACTAAACAGAACTTGCCAAGTGGAGGTTCAGGGAAAGTCTTTTAAAACAGAGAGACTTGGCTAACATTGCCCTTTGGCCCTTTACACATAATGCATTTTCATAGGCCTGGAACATGAATCTGGACATACAGCAGCCATCTGTGACCATGAGCTGGCCAGCAAAAGGTCAGTATCTTACATTTCTGGAGAGAAGAATAGAAATAGAAGTCTAAGTGACATACCAAGATTACATTTCCCCAAATTTCTGTGTGTGTTGAGGGAGAGTAGTGCATAAAACACAAATAAATTCCTATTTATTTAAGCCACTGCTACTTGTAACCTCTAATGAAAACCCAAGTCAATGATGCACAAAAAGAGTGAAGAAAGACAGAATTACATCCATATATAATCATTATCATTAAATTATATTTAAAATAAAACATAAATGCCTTTGTCCAAAGGGGCTGGTCTTTGGAAACAGAGCTTAGATAAGACGTATGAAAAGAAAAAAAAAAATCTCGTCACAATTCATAAACAAACATGTAACTGTATAATGAAGCACTTTTCAAACACCCTGACTTTTGAAACCTAAATAATAATCTTATAATTTCTAGCATCATTCCCCATTTCAATCACAAAAAATCTGCTCTTCGAGTGAGGCCTGATTATGAATTTAAATTCTGTCAACAGCCACAGTCTCTGGCAGGTTATTCCCTTGGGATAAGAGCCTCTAATACAGTGGTACTTTTGCCCACTATGACTAGTAACCAGGGCGGTAGCCCTGTGTGGAGACTGAGTTTAAGAGGAACACAAAGTGAAGATGGGTTAAACATTATGATAGACAGGATCCCCTTGTAGATACCTAGGTCTCAAATTTTGAATTGTATTGTTGCTCCCCCCGCAAAATCAGCAGACCTGTCAAAAAGCTGAATCTTTTAAATTAAATAACCATTAGTACCTTTAAAAATCCCCGAAGCTTTATTTAAGTGTTGGGTATAACTCACACAGAAAGTTTTCATCCTAATTCCCTTTTTCCTAATGAACATAATAGGGCAACCTGGAGGTATAAGTCACATCTTATTTCACCCCTTCCTTTCTTCCTAAGCATACGCATGTGCACCCGCATGCACGCACACACACACTCTCCCATCTGGGAATTTGAGCACTTTGAAGGAATAACTTTTTCATTTATCTTTGTACCTCTAATTCTTACAGTTTTTAGCCCAATAAAGGTTTGTGAAGCTTTTGAAAATATTTATGGAGGCTACTGAGCCAAACTGCATCCAAATTCCAGTTCCACCACGTAGTAGCCGTGGTGACCTGTGACATAAACCAGTTAATTAAAACTCCCTGTGCCTCAGATGCCTGATCTGTAAAAGTTAGGTATAATAGTTCATGCTTGAGTGTTGTAAAAATTAAATGAGTTGGACAAGTCACTTAACCTCTTTGTGTCCAAGAGACACAAAGACTTAACATTAAACAACTTAATATATCTGAGGCTCTCAGAACAGCATTTGGCATAGAGTAAGTGCTCATCAAATTCCTGGGATAACTGCTAAGACAATTTAGGGAAAAACTGAAAAATTGTTTGAGAAATTGGTAAGCTTGACAGAACATTCTTTTTCTGGAATTACAAGAATGTGTCCTTCAATTTAACATGAGAACGCAAACGATATGTAATATTCCTTGTATGTTTTTCATAAGGCTCTGTTCCTATTTCCATATCGGATCTTACGTCCTGTAATGGCTCCCTTTGTAAGATTTTCATGCCCCCATGCATGGCTAGATGCTGTCCCAGTGTTTTCACTCCAAGCAACACTGACCAATTCTGTGTTACAAACTTTTACTACATTTGGGGGGGTTATAGACAGAGATTACAGTACAGTACAAAATTATATATACACTACAATACAAAAACTTAAAACTATTAGATTGGCTGTTTAAAAAAACCCACTAGCCATTTGCTGCCATGAATAATTTCTGTTTGTTCCCCTCTCATCTACCTGATACCACCTCCTTAGCCTCTCTACCTTCCCCAGTCCACTTGTCTTTCATTTATAGCTGTCAACCTCTGATACCTTGATTCTGTCATTTCTTACTCATACATTTTAGTTCTCAGCTGTTTATGTCAGCTAAATTCCACCTGAATTTGTACATTCAAAATTTCTGAAGTCATCTTTTTTCCACTTTTTTCCAATTCAAAAACAACAGGCAGCTGCTTTGAAATTTAAAGTCATGAAGTCAGATTCTGTACTTACTAGTCTTTCATTAGAAGCTCCTGTACATCGTGAGTTCTTGTTTCCTCTTTCTGCCTTCAAAACCTAAATAAGACTTACCTAATATGTCAGACCTTATGAACTGCTATCTATGTAGCAGACTGTTTAATATTGGACAAACAGAAGAAAAAGCAGTCTCTTCCCTTGAGAAGCCTAGAGAGAAGCTGAGGACATGGAAGTTCACATAAGAAAATGTCATCACTGCTAAAAGAAAGTTGGGTATAAAATACCATGGGAATAAAACTAAGTTCTGTCAAATATGAACTTCAAAAATTTAAATATGCCTTCTGCACAGGTGTGGTGGCTACCTTGGTCAGGTGGCAATACACCTGCACAAATACCTTCTGGCATAGAATTTATGCAAATTCTCCTAACTCCAATTGTGCTACACTTCAACCTTATAAAAGATTGGGTGGATTGTTAGTATTTCTCTAAATACAATTATTTCATTTTGAAAATACTCCTAAAAGTAGGAAGTAACATTTTCACTTCTGCAGTGGGATTTCCTTCATGTTTCACTACAAAAGATAACATCAGTGGGTTCTCCTTACATTCTTTCTTGGACCAAACCCGTGATGTATAGATAGTACACCACCACAGACAAGCACCCACCAACTGAGCCGCTCTCACCCAGCTTTTATTTATTACTTAAATAGTCAGCTTGACAAACACCGATTCAGCAGTCCTTGGTAGTCTGGTAGGGGAAAGGCCATCACCCTCAGTATTTCTCAAACACAGAATAGTGTGGTGGTTAGAATGCAACTGTGAGTCACAGAGATGCTAATCCTAGACCAGGCCCTGACTCATTCTGTGACCCTTGTCCTACACTTTGCACCCGTGGGTTTCCCAAGATGTTAGGGTACACTCCTCTATTTACCTGTCACAAGTAATGAGGTACATTTAGAGATTATTTGCAAATTAGCTAAAGTTATGGGACCTAAAGTGCTACAGACTATGTGACACAGATTCGAACACACAAAATACTTGTTCAGAACACATAGTTTTTCAATGCTTACATATCTACTAGAGAAAGGATTCAAATTTAGAAATTAGGCAAATATTATCAAAGCATACAAAAAGCTGGTCTAGCTAGTTACCTTTATCTCCTGCCTTTCACAGATGTGTATACTGAAGCCCAGAAAGTTAACTGACCTGCCCAAAGAGACACAGCTTTATAGTGCTTTAATCAGCACTCTCCAATAGAAATATAATGTGAGCCACAAATGTAAACCATGTGTATACTTTTACATTTCTAGGAATAAAAGTTTTAAAAAGTAAAATTACCTTTAAAGATATACCTTATTTAACCTCACATGTTCAAAATATTATCATTTCAACACAGTCAGGTTTTTAAAATAGTTAACTAAGGACCACAAAACTTCTTTAAGCCTGTCAGAGCACTACTCTGACCTATTCTCTTATTCCCTTATGACCCTTGTTAAAAAGATTCTCATCTTTCTAGATAACTCCTTTTCCCCATCCCATTCTGGAACTTAGCCTGCTTAAATTCCTTTGAAAGTCACTTCTGAAATTCCTCTTTTTTTTACTTGGGATTCCTGAGTATGCCTAGGGAAATTATCAGAAGAAATTTTATTACTTAGAAATTATGTTTAATTTCTAAAATTTCTGCCTCTCTGAAAGCATCTGAACAGAGACTAGCCGCAGAACCAGTTTCTGCTATTTTCACCATCATTTGGTGACTTCTGGGGGAAAACTGAAAGAATTGCTATTTTCTCTCCTCCCAGAAGGTCGATCTAACTATGTCAATACCAGGTTTATTTCAATAACATCACATCTTAAAATGATGTCTCTCCTTGGATCCTTAAACAGAGTAATGCATGATTCCAAGTTTAGGGATTTTCGATGATGAATATTTCAATGACCTAGAATTACAATAAACCTAAATGTCCACAGAAAGTTCGGGGATGAGTGGATAAGACCTGGGGAGCATGCTCCTCCGTCTCTCTCTCTCTCTCTCTGCTCTCCAACACAGATCACATTCCTGTAACTGCCAGTTCACTGCAGACAGTTGCTAGGGCTGCAATGGCCCCAGGAAACTATTCAAGGTACAAGAGGGCTGCATTTCAAATACCTCTTGGCACTACCTTTTTCTGTAGACAAACAGTAGATTGAAACCAAAGTAGGCCCTAAGCAAAACTGTAAACTCCACGGGCCTGGATTCCACACCACAGAATTCAGTTTTCCACTTACAAACCACTGTGCAACATGAATTACACGTGAGAGGGTGGAGTCCAGCTGACAGTTAACAAGTCCATGGCAGCAAGTAAAGGGGAAGTTGCGGGGGAGACTTTCAAAGAATGACAGGAGGCAGGACAGTATGGTCTCAGAGAAGAAACCATCTCAGTGGCTAACACAAGTGTGTGTGTGTGTGTGTGTGTGTGTGTGTGTGTGTGTAAAGGGAAGAGAATTCCTTCAAATATTTTTTCAATCATGCTGGGACTTATTAGCTCTACAAAATAAGATGTAGGAGGCCAGAAAAGAGGCATGAATCAGGCTATCATGGGCTACTGAAAAGGTATGTTAGATGGAGAAAACCTGGAACTCTCCTCAGTTTTGTCTTTAAGTGTTTTATTTGATGTACATCATGCAGCTGATTTCCATTTGCAGAATTTAATCAATTTGTAAGTGCCCTTTAATGCTCAATAATGTAAAACTTGTAAATAAGAGTACAGAGATGCCTTGAGAAAAGCAAATGAGAGACAGAGGTGGGGTGATTGGCAAGAAAGAAACTAGATGTTATTAATAAACCCTCCTACGCATTTCCAACCACACTACCTCCTTCTAGAGAGCAAATTTTCTCTTCTGGCACCTAGCTAGATCTTAGCAAAGTTTAGGGCAAAAGATCTTCCTACCCCCTCAATTCACATCCAGCCACACATGCTATCACCAAGGAGATCCTGGAAACATAAAGGTAACTTAACAAGGAAGACTGGGAGGAAGAGCTAGGCAAGATAGTGCATGCTAACACAATAATAACATATTTGTTACTGCTGCCCCCTCTCACACCTTCCCAGGTACTGAATGACCAACTCCATCCATTTACAGTGCTGCTATTATTATGAAAACACCAAATATTAGACATAAAATATAAATATGAGTTTTATTCATGAAATTTCAAACTTCATAATCTGTAAATCTATAATCTATACAGAATGTGATAATCACCAACCAATTAGGATAAAATCATTTTTGGTTATCAACATTAGTTCCCAAGATAAATTCACCTAGTTCTATTCCTAACAGAAAATCTGCCTTAATCCTGGGGTCTCCAAGGAACAAAATAAAGCAATAGTACATCAAATAATATCTGTAGTCTGGGATGGCCCAAACATCATATGATTAAAATGTGCTTCTATTTGTTTGCTATCATGATATGAATTCCCCTTCTCTGTAGCACTGCTGACCTCATCCCTAAAATCTGTACTGTTTTGAAATACCTTGTATGCCCAGTAACAGAAACTACAGAAAGGCTTCAAGGAAGTCTTGCTGTTTCATGAGATTTGTGGCCACAAAAGTTTAAACATTTGATCTGGCAGGAACTTAAAAGTCCAGGCTGCCTCTAGAATTCGAACAAATTGTGTTCTAAAACTATTGTTGATTAGTGTTTAGAATGTAGATACAAATTGCAATAGAAAAAGTGCTGTGAATGGTAGTTAGGTTCCTTGGCCAGCCCCCAGTGCTCACTGTAGCTGGTACATTACATGTTTATAATAAATGTAGTTGAAAAAAATACTACTTTTTACATTCTGTATAATGATTCAGCTCTGCATCTGCCCCTACTTTCAATTGCTCCTCAGAGTATTGGGATAAACATTCAACTGCTCAGGCTCAATACATTAATTCAGTATAAACCACGATAAAGGGTAGCTGATAACTCTTTCATCTGATATGAAAATAGGGAGTGTATTTTATTTTGGAAATATCCAAAATCCTTCAGACTCAGGTCTAATAAATTAATTAAGTTAAGTGATTTGGTTTGGGTTCAAAAGCAAGATACAATCATCGGCCACAGTGACTTCCCCAGAAATTTCCATCGTAAGACAGTATCACAACTTAGCAATTGCAGCACGGCACTGTATGTTAAGGTTACTGTTAAGAAAAGATAATATTCATTTGAATCTGGAAATTTGGATATGTTTTTATGTTTTTTTAGTCACATCTCATCTACTATAAAAATATCTAAAGTTTTTTAAGCATATACATTTTAAAGACATAAGTAATCAATCCTATGAATGCTATGAACTAGAATATTATCTAACCAACTCCTTGTCACTCAATCAAAAAATGATAGAATCATCTCATATTTGAATTCCCAGTTCCTAACTCCATATATTTCTTTCTTAAGAGAGAGAGGAATTAGGAAAGGTCTTCACAGATAACAGATTGCTTAGGAGTGTAAGTGTATCTAACACACACACTTAGGTACCAACCAAACTTACAAATTAAAGGCAAAGGAAATGAACTAAAAAATTCTGACTTGTTGCCATTTAAAAAAAAAGTTGTGTCCTTTCCTGTAAAAACAAAAAGCAAAACAAAAAAACTGCTGTAACTCAAAACGAACTATAGACATGGATTTTTGGTATTCTCTGATTTTATGGATAAGAGGCAGGAATTGAATAGAATCATATTTTCAAACTTTTAAATACTTTATTTATAGAAGGTTTCTTCTTGAGTGATCATTAGTTTGATATCAGATGTATTTCTATCTCCCTCCTTTGGATCTGAAGAAGGATCACTCTTAATCCAGTTAATCATTATTTTGTGATAAATAGAATTCTTAATTTATATATCTAATTAACAATGGTCTCTCCATGCAAAGAACTCCTACCTATATACATGAGGCCTGAGATGAACAGGGACAAGATAGTTCTGGTCATTAACCTTATTATGATGTTTATATTTACAAATATGATTTGAAAGTAAAGAGTGGCCTAAATGAAAGATTCTTCCAGCCAAAAATGTAGCAAAACAGATAGAATTAAAATACTCTGGTATATTTCTAATTCCAAAAATGAACAGATTTAGCTTGTCTTTGCAAATTCAAAATTTAATACAATAGCAATAGTTGGGAGACTTCAATACACTATTTTCAATAATGGATAGAACAAATAGGCAGAGGATCAACAAGAAAACAAAATATTTGAATAACACTATAAACCAACTAGATATAACGGACATCTGTAAAACATTCCACCAAAGAATGGCAGAATATATCTTCTTCTCAAATGTACATGGAACATTCTCCAGGATAGAGGATATGCTAGCCCATAAAACAAATCTTGATACACTTTAAAATACTGAAATCATACAAAGTATGTTTTCCAACCAAAATGGAAAAAATTAGAAATCAATAACAAAAAATATTTGGGAGAGTCACAGATACGTGGTAAATAAACATTATCCTCAACAACTAATGGTTGAAAAAAGAAATCGAAAGAGAAACTTAAAAATATTTTGACATTAATAAAAAATGAAGATATAACATACCAAAACACGAAGGATTTATCTAAAGAAAGTGCTTAGAGGGAAACCTATAGTTATAAATGTCTGAGCATAGTATTAAAAAAAGATTTCAAATCAAAAATCAAAACTTCTACCTTAAGAAATTGGGGGCAAAGAGCGAATTAAACCTAAAGCAAGAAGAGGAAAAGAAGTAATAAACATTAGCATAGAGATAAATTTAAAAAGAGAATCAATAAAACCAAAAGTGGATACTTTATAATCAACAGAATTGATAAACCATTAATTAGATTGATCAACAACAAAAAAATACTCCAATGACTAGAATCAGAAATGAAAGATGATACATTACTAATAACTTTACAGAAATAAAAAGTATTGTAAAGGAATACTATGAACATTTATATGCCAATAAATTAGATAATCTAGATAAAATGGACAAATTCCTAGAAAAAACACAAACTACCAAAACCAACCCAAGAAGAAATATACAATCTGAATAGATCTATAACAACAGACTAAATTAGTTATCAAAAAAACCACTTACAAAGAACCCAGGCCCAAATGGCCCCACAAATAAATTCTGCCAAACATTTAACAAAGAATAAATCCAATTCTTCAAAAACTCTTCAAAAAATAGAAAAGGAACACTTCCCAACTCTTTTTATGAGGACAGTATATAACCCTAATGACAAAAACCAGACAAAGACATCACTAGAAAAGAAAACTAAAGAACAATTATCTCAACAAAATAGCAAACTGAATATAGCAGCATATGACCAACTGAAGTTTAACCCAAGAATCCAAGGCTGGCTGGATTAATATCTAAAAATCAATTAGCATAATATGCCATATCAATAAAATAAAAAGAAAACACCATGATCTTTTCAATAAATTCAGGAAAAGCATTTGACAAAATCCAACAGAGAAGGGAACGTCCTGAAACTGATGATGAAGGGCATCTTTGAAAAACTCACAGCTACCATCATACTTAATGATGAAAGAATGTTCCAAATATCAGAAACAAGGCTAGAATACTATCAGAAAATGAAAATATAACCCACAGAATAGGAAAATATTTTGAAAATCACTAATCTGATAACAGACTTTTATCTAGTATATATAACAGACTCTTACAACTTAAAAACAAAGGATGAATAACCCAATTAAAAATAGTCAAAAGATCTGAAGAGACATATTCCAAAAATGATAAATTGACAATAAGTACCTGAAAAATGCTCAACATCATTAGTTATCAGGGAAATGCAAATCAACATCACAATGAGATATCACCTCAAACCTACCGAGATAGGTAGAATCAAAAACTCCAATAAAACCAAGTATTGGCAAAATTGTAGAGAAATCAGAACCTTCATACTTGTATGAGAATGTGGGAATGTTAATTGGGGCAGTCACTTAGGAAAACAGTTTGGCAGTTCTTCAAATGGTTAAATGGTTAAACATAGAGTTACCACATGACCCAGAATTCCACTCCTAGGTAAACAAGATAAATAAAAACATATGTCCATACAAAAACTTGCACATTGATGTTTATGGCAGCATTATTCATAATAGCCAAAAGATGGAAATAACCCAAATGTCTATTAACTGATGAACGTATAAACAAAATTGGTATATCTATATAACAGGATATTATTTGTCCATAAAAAAAGAATGTGTGCTATAACATGACAATCTTTAAAACATTCCACTAAGCAAAAAGAAGTTAGTCACAAAAGACCATATATCACATGATGCCACTTATATGAAATATTCAGAAAAAGCATATCCAGGACAGAAAGCAGATTAGTGGTTATTTAGGGCTACAAGTACGGGCACTTAGAAGGATAGGAGGTGATAGCTAAAAATAGAAGGTTTCTTCTAGAAATGATGAGATGTTTAAAAATTGACTGTGGCAATGTTTGCACATGTCTGTGAAGAGACTAAAAACTACTGTATTGTGGAATTCAAATCTGTAAATTGTATATGTGAATTATATCTTATTAAAGTGGAAAAAAACTCATTACTGAACAAACATTAGAAATCTGCCCATTCTCTTCTACCTCTGAAAACTTCTCTCTGCAACTCCTTCTCCTAGTCTCTATTCAGAATATGAAGGCAAATTTAGAGTTTGTACCAACAGATTTCCTGGATTATAGTGAATGACAGATCTCACAATGTTTTCTATAAGCATGCTTATTTAATTCTGTGTCTTGATTGCCAAAAATCTAAGAGAGCTGTTTGGCTCACTGAGGGAGATTAAGCCTTGTACTGAATTGATGTGCTTTAAATTAAAAGTAGAGTTACAAAGATAAATGAGGAATTACTCTCCAAGACTTTCATGGCTATCTAAGGAAGAAAGGGAAATGAAAGAAACTGACTTGAGAATAAAATCATTTGTTGGACCTGTAAAGATCCTTAGTAATCTCATCCATCCTCTTCGTTTTACAGATGAAAAAACTGAAGCCCAGGAAAATTTACTGTCTGATTCAAGATCATGCATCGAATTAGTGACCAATCATCCCAGTTTGCTTGGTTCTGGGGCAGGCAGGGGGAAAGGAAGGGAGTTCCCAGTGCTAACACAGGGAAAGTCCTGGGCAAACCATGACAAGTTGATTATCCTTTGTTAGTAGTGGCCATCAGAGTCCAAGGTAGCTCCTGACTCCTAACCCAGTGTTCTTTCTTCAAGGTCATGTTCTGTCAGAGAGAGAGGGGGCAGGGAGGAGGAGGAAGGGAGGGAGAGAGAGAGAGAGAGGTAGAGGGAGCAGGAGAGGGACAGGGTGGGGTTGGGGGGGGCTCTACTTTGAAGGAACTTCTGTGCCTGCTTTTCCAATTACCTCACTCTGGATGAGACTTTACAAAATCCAAATTAGACTGTTAGTTAATTTTATTACATGAATAAATACTTACTTTTCAAGACCTAGTATTATTTTTGGCCATGAGTCAATCATTTTACCAAGATATTTAACATAAGTTTAGAATTGTTATCACTTTTCTTCTCATTTATCATCTTAATTCCAGTGAGATTTAAGTTCAGACGTCTGGAACTGATGTTTGCTATAGCATGCTTCTATGGAATAGGTATGTGGTCCTCAAGAGTCTCTTGTCCCTGAAATAATACACACTAAAAACACAAATATATGAGGGCTGTCCAGAAATATTCAGCCATAAATGTCTCCATTTTTCATATTACATGGCTGGATACTTTCCAACAGCCCTCATGTAAACAAAAACTGTTCTGAGTGACTAATCCTCCCTCTTCCCCAGGCTGCTGTTATTCCTTCACAGGCATAAAGATGTTTATATGAAATTAGTTTCGTTTTGCTTACCTTAATCAACTTCCCATCTAATGCCCACATGGTCATCTTAAAATAAAATCTACCAGGAAGATAAATAAAGTCTAAATCTACTAAGGCTTCTTAATCTGGAGTCTATGGAGAGTTGGAGAATATGGAAAGTCTATACAGCACATGAAATAGTACATCAAAATTTTCATGTGTTCTTCATAAGGGAGAGAGAAGCTATAGCATTTTTTACATTCTCAAAGGGATCACTGAACCAAAAAATGGTTAAGAAGCTTAGCCTTAAATCTTTCCTAGAACATTATTTCATATTCCTTGCACAGTACACAAATGCAGAGTAAAGTGGTTAAGACTGACTCAATAAGAAGATTGATTAATCCTTGATTAACTCTCTAGAGACTACAGAGAGAGAAACACACCGAGGAAGAAAATGGATTGAGAATAAAAGTACTGAGAGGGGGAACAGAAACAAAACAGAAGCTTAAAATCACTTCTAGTACCTAAAGGAAAAATTCAGAGCGAAGGGAAAAGGATATGATTAACTATTGAAGAGTTCATCTAACTTAAGTGACTGAGACAGTTGGGAATCATCATGGAAATCTAATTAGAATACATATTTGAGTTACAATACATTAAATGCACTACAAAATATTAATTATAGTCAAGCAATTGGTATTGAAATGAAAGTATTTATAAATTTAAGTAAAATGCATTATTCTTACAATAAAAGAAAGAAAAACACTGGTTTCCAATCAATAAATGTGATCTAGTAATAATAAATTTCTTGATATTTGGCAAATCAATGTTTATTCAAAGGTCTTCTTGCTGCTTTATTTCTTCTCTCTTTTTTTACACTTGTACAGCGTATCATCTATTTGTTGCATTATATGTTCACCACCTAGTGTGATTAACTCTCTAGAGACTACAGAGAGAGAGAAACACACCGAGGAAGAAAATGAATTGAGAATAAAAGTACTGAGAGGGGGAACAGAAACAAAACAGAAGCTTAAAATCACTTCTAGTACCTAAAGGAAAAATTCAGAGCGAAGGGAAAAGGATATGGTTAACTATTGAAGAGCTCATCTACCTTAAGTGACTGAGACAGTTGGGAATCATCATGGAAATCTAATTAGAAAACATATAAATGTCTCAAAACACAATGAGAAATTAACACGTGAAGGGTTTTCTCTAAGAAACCATGGCAAGTGATTTCTCTTCATCACTTAAACCTTTACCTCTCACTCTTGAAAAACACAGTTTGATATTGAGATAAAACAGCCTTTTTTCCTGACAATCCTGAGAAGGGAAATTTAAAAGCTTTAAATCTCATAAGCAACTAAAGCAGGCAATAACCTTTTCTTCCAGAACCAATCTTTGCATGATTGTGTCCAGAGGCAAGGGTAGAGCTGGAAGATGATCAAGTTGTCCTTTTCACTTTAATTTTCTGATTGACTGTTATTAAAAAGAATGAGTCAACCATATTCTCATCAAGTTCTCTTGTGTTCTCAAACATCTAAATGCAGTTGCATATTTGAGTTACAATACATTAAATGCACTACAAAATATTAATTATAGTCAAGCAATTGATATTGAAATGAAAGTATTTATAAATTTAAGTAAAATACATTATTCTTACAATAAAAGAAAGAAAAACACTGGTTTCCAATCAATAAATGTGATCTAGTAATAATAAATTTCTTGATATTTGGCAAATCAATGTTTATTCAAAGGTCTTCTTGCTGCTTTATTTCTTCTTCTCTCTTTTTTTACACTTGTACAGTGTATCATCTATTTGTTGCATTATATGTTCACCACCTAGTGTGAGTTCTCTTTCCACCTATGTCTTCATTTTATGTTTGCTTTCATAAATCAGTGGTTTCAATTAAGGGCTTTTCAGAATGTATTTTCTAAAATACATGCATAGACAGTATATCACCAATAATTATATGAATATGTTTACTACATTTGCACAGTAAAATCATTTTATGGCTTTCTACTTTTTATATAGGAAAATATCAAAATTTATTACAAAGTTTGATCTTTCTAAAAGATTATGCTTATTAAATGCAATGTTGACATAAATATAATTTTCTAGAGGGCATAAATTCTGTTTTTTTTGAGTAATTTGTGCCTAGTCTAATTCCATGCATATCCAGGCACTTAACTTTAATCAATGAGACATAACACTATAATGATGCTGGTTTATTGATATTCAAACCTTTTTCAAGCTGATGCTTTTCTACACTAGTAGTAGGAAAATTTCAATGAGAACATTAATGTACAATCAAAATCTGAAGAAAAATCTCAGTTCAACTTAACTAACCATTACTAGGACTAGGATATTACTATGTGTTGAATAGTATGTTAAATGCTATCAAGTTTATAAACGCAATAAAACAATATTTTATATGCTCTCTGGGACTGTGAAAGATCATTAAAAATGCAGAACAGACACAGGAAACAATTGGAAAACAGCACAAACCAGTAAATGACCATATGTCAAATGTGAGGTGAAAACAATAAATGCTAGGGAACTCAGAGCAGAGAGACATTTCCAAAACAAAAACAAAAACAGAGCAAAACCAAAAACAAACAAGTAAACAAAACACAAAACCTGAGGTAAGTTTCAGGGAAGAGAG
The DNA here is from genome assembly GCA_004026885.1 of Lyroderma lyra. NCBI lineage: Eukaryota > Metazoa > Chordata > Mammalia > Chiroptera > Megadermatidae > Lyroderma > Lyroderma lyra. Next base: position 564,655 of record PVJL010000033.1, read on the forward strand.
GTTAGACCAGATTCGGCCTTTAATTTTTTAAAAAATGTTTTTAATGATTTAAAAATCTTAAAACAGAACTCAGACAAGGAAATGGAATAAATACATCTAGGCATGGACCTAGGGCATAGGAGGAAATGATGAAGAAACTGATCAGAAGAAATAGGCTTCATTCCAGCAAAAGAGAGTACATATTGAGCTACACAGGGTCAATAGGTAACACAGAACTATAATGGAACAGTCGTTGGGAACATAAGATAAATCCTAACAAGCATGACTTGGAAGGGGCTCTAATTCTCAAAATACTGTGTCATAAAATATCCCTTTGTTTAATATCAAGAAAATCTCATTGTGGAAATCCCATTTTACTGCAAACAGTTTTCAAACATGAATAAGGCAAGACAAGAAGAGGTATCAAAATTACTCACAGAGCTTTTTCATATAACCTGTGCCTGTGTTTGGAGTCTAAAACAACCCTCTAAAAACATGTGCCAAAATCTTTGGAGAGGAATACAGTATGTCTAATTGGAAAAAGTCCTATGTACACCCTACTTCAGATGAGAACGATAGCAGAAGGGTTTTGGAAAAAGCACATAATGGCATCTTTAATCAACAACACACTGCAGGACCAATATATTTCCTTAGCCCAATGTGCCTGACATTTAGATACACACAGTAACTCTCCCCACATCCTACTGTTCTCAGCAAACACATGGCTTGGGTTTTGTTTTCAGTTGCTGCAACAAAACCAAACATCTCAACCAGAGCAAGCAATTGAAGTTGAGCAATGTGACACCATGGGAACATAATAAAATCAGCTCTCATTAAAAAAAAAAAAAAAATTACCCAAAAGACAGTCAGAAGTCAGAGACACCACAGGTTTATAGCCTGTTAACCTTCTATGACATGGATTCTTACATCATCTCCTGGCATTACTATATTTCTTTAAAGATTAGTAAGTGGAAGGAAAAATTTTTCTCATTAAAAGGACATCACATAGAAACATACAAAACAGATGAGCTCTTCTTACTATTTATCTACTAAATGAATATTTCATTAACTGTGAAGTTTAGCCAAGCATTTAGGGCTTTTGTCTTTTTCTTTTATTTATCTTTATAGAGTTTAGAGTTTTCTGCCTGGAATGTATTTACTAATGCAGGGGAATACATAATCATAACATGGCCTATGCTATGGATACCCAGAAAATACTACACCTTGACTGGGGACCACCAGCACACATAACCAATGGGCCTGCTCATTAAGAGGGACTAAGGGAACAGAACTCCTTTCATATTCTTCTCCTAGTAGGTTTGAGGAGGCAGATTCCATTAGAAAAGAAAAATTCATTGAGAAATTCTGAACAAGTACCTCATTTCCTTGATTCTAAGATACATTTTTTTCCCCATATGAATGTTTCTGAAATTGGGATACTTCTTTCCATAGGCACATGCATTTGATATAGAAACTTCTCCCAGATGCTGTTATTAAATTGATCATGCATGTTAGAATCAAGGACATTTTGTTTTAAATAAGCCCTCTTTATCATAAGACAAAATATAGAAAGTGAAAAAAAATAGTTTGTCCTTTCTAATTTTTTTTTCTGGTATGTGGGTAGTTTCCTGGCTGGGAATCGATCCCAGGCCGCAGCATTGACAGCGCCAGCGCCGAAGCCTTAAGCCACTATACCACCAGGGAACTCAAGGACATTTTAAAAATAAGAATATAAAAAAGATCATTTGTGGGGGGATTTTTGAAGACACAGATAGGTAAGCTTGGACAGTCCATGGTCAGGTTGATGAGCATAACAGTATGCTGTGGCTTCCTTCCCGTCTCCACCCTTCAACAAGCCTAGCTGATGTGATTATAATAAAGCATTCCTGACAATGCCTCCTCAAAACCATGTATTTATAATGAGTTGAATCTCACATGTAGAGGATTGTGAATAAGGGATATAAAAGGATGTGAGTAATGCCCAGCATCAAAAAGGCAGAAGTATAACGTGGGGTTCTGACTTCATCCCAGAGGAAGGAATTCTCTCTGCCACCTCCACCTCCCATTCACGTGATCAATTATCAACCCACCTTATGAAAATTTATGTAAACCATTTTCCCTCTTGTTTTGCTCAAGAGAAAACTATGGAAACAAATATCAGGTCAACTGCTGATATTATATTTGGGGAACAGAATGTTGTTTTAGAGAGGAAAATGATCCAAAGAGAAAATGTGTCAGGATGCAAGGTTCTGGATTTTAATTGTGGCTTCTTCACCTGAGCTTTATGTAAATGACTTAATCTTTCCTTGACTTCTTTTGATTGTCCCTAGTTAATAACATCCAACAGAGAATAGTAAAACCCTGACTCACTTCCCAGGGATGTTTTAAGCAACAGTGAGTAATATTTTTAAGGGTTTTTCACTGCTATTATTAAAGTTTGAGATTTCAAAAATCAAAACACTTTAATTTTCTTTAAATTACTTGCTTCTACAAGAACACAATGCTCTTGTGTTTAATAAAGAACTTCATCTGAAACCAAAGATGAATTTGAGATGGCAGGAGGTGGGGGAATGGGGCAGAGCAGAGTATATAGAAAAGGCAATAACCACAGAAAGTTCGTAGGAATGATATACCATTAACTATCAACAATTAAACTTATTTAAGCAATAAGCTTTCTTTCAAGTATAAAGCTCCTTAACCACCCTCCATAGTCCACTCTGAATCTGTGTGATGGTAGAATTCACACATCCAATACTTATCAGCTGCCTAGATCTAAAAAACAGAGCTTTCATTTGTGAGACAAGACTGTGCCAAGAACTGTTTTTGAGAAACTTCAAGTGAAGGACAAATAGCTACAAACAGCAGTCATTTACCTTGTGACCACTTTGAAGCCATTGATATAAATATAAATTCTTCCCCTGAGGAAAAATGTGGGAAGCAATCATGATTTGACGGTCTTCATATGGGGAAAAAGCCCTAACTGTATAAATTAAGCAGCTATCAGTAGATAAATATCAGATTTAATAATGGAAACACTTCTGTATGTGACCTTGACAAAATCAATCTTACTCAAGGTGAATAGGAAAGTTTGAAAGTTCAAGGCACACATAAAGCCTCTTTCTTCTTAATTACTAATCTGATAATTACTTTCCTGATATCTACAAGCTACCCTATTGGATAGATGTCAGCTTTCTAGAAGACTCCCTACTTGTCATGATAAATGTAAATGAATTAAACAATTCAAAGTCAGAGATGTTAGATGGATAAAAAACAAGGTTGAACTATTTGCTCTGCAAGGAGACACACTGTGTATCAGGGGTGCCCAACATTTGGCTTCCCTCGGCCACCCTAGAAGAAGAATTGTCTTGGGCCACACATAAAACACTAACACTAATGACAGCTGATGAGCTAATAAAAAAAAAAGTAGCGAAAAAATCTCACAATGTTTTAAGAAAGTTTACAAATTTGTGTTGGGCTGCATTCAAAGCCATCCTGGACCACATGCTTTTGAATCAGTAGATTCAAAAACACAAAAGATTGAAAGTAAAACAACAGAAAAATATACAGGATGCAAACAATAGCCAAAAGAAAGCTGGAATAGCTATACTAATATCAGCCACAACACACTTTTAAAACAAAGTTATTAAAGATCGACATTTTAAATGACATAATGGTCAATCCATCAGAAATACATAACAAATACAGGGTCTGGCACACATAACGCCCCTTTTTTAGGAGCTGGTAATTTATCCCAAATCTTTTATCTCAAAATCATTACCATGTAATTCAGTAACATAACAATATCATATTCAAGCTCACTTTAGGTGATAGTTTAGGTAAGATGTTCAAATCACTGTCCGTCTCCTGCGAGACATTCAAGTCCAAGGTGCAGCGTTACTTCTGCCAGACCCTATATAAACATGCGCATTTAACAACCAAGCCCCCAAAATACATAAACTGGCAGAATAGAAGGGGGAAATAGATGATTCAACAAATAAAACTTAGAACTTACAATGGCTTCCATATCATATCCAAATTGTTGTCTTTCAAGCCACTCCCCATTGCATAATCAAATCTCATATTACCTTTCTCTTCACCAAATTATTTCCAACTGTATTAGTTATCTACAGCTGTGTAACAAACTACCTCAAAATTAAGCAATTTAAAAAACATTAATTATTTTGCAGTGGCTATGGGTCAGAAATCTGGGGTGGCTTCGCTGGGTCCCATGGCTCAGCTTCTGGGTGTCTGCCAGGGCTGTAGTCACCTTGGGTTTGACTCAGGAAGGATTCACTTCCCACTAGGGCTGTAGTCACCTTGGGTTTGACTCAGGAAGGATTCACTTCCCACTAACGCACACGGCGGCTGCAACGCCTCAGAGCCTCAGTAGCTGTTGGCTGGAGCCATCGCAGTCCCTTGCCGCACGGGCCTTTCCACAGGGCACCCCATCACACGTCAGCTAGGTTCCTTTAGAGAAAGTGTTGGCGCCACAGAGTGAGCAGGGTGCAGGTCACAGTCTCTTTGTCACCTAGTCTTGGAAATGGCGTGCCATCTCTTTTGTTGTATTCTCTCTCTCAGAAGCACGTCACTGGGCCCCGCCTACCCATAGTGAGGACACCGCACAAGACCGTAAACACCAGAATGGGGACTCCATGGGGGCACCTCAGAGGCTGCCGACCACATCACCTTACACCCCATGATCCAGGCAGCCCTCTTCACCATCTCACAAGCACATTTCTCTCAGTCCTGCCTGTGTGCTTTCACTCACCTCACTTCATTCCTTGTTCTACCGATTCAACACCAGACCTTCATTCAAGATGAGTTCAAATTCCATGCGTTCTATGGAACGTTCCCCGATCACTCTTATTACTCTCAACTCCTTCATATTCTATAATTATACTAAAATACATAATTTACCCTTTAATTATCTCCTGCCTTGCCTTATTATTCAAAGTATATCTGTTCTGACAACGCAAGTTTTACCTGAGAGTTTGTAAGAAATTCAGAATGGCAGACCTCACCCCAAACCCATTGAATCTGAATCCACATTTTAAAAGTTCAGGTGACTTTCATATATATAAAATCTAGGGAAGCACTGCTGAATTAAACCATTATTGTTCTCCCTTTGTAAGCATCATATTTCTGACTAGATTCTAAGTACTTGGAGAACTTACACACACACACAAGCATATTATACAGTTCAGTGCTGAGCACAATGGAGAACACAAATTAAACCCGCTAGAGAGGAAACGCCAGTATGAAATGACTGAACTTTTAAAAGACTAGAATACATAGATGAATTAAAAGACCTAACCTGTAATCTTAGCTTTAGGGTTAGGGTTAGGATCAGGGTTAGGGTTAGGGTTAGTATTGACAAGTCACTTAGTTACTTTGTATTTTCATTACTTTATCTGAAAAATGAGAGGACTACCATAAAAATCTCTCATTTCAATCCATTTCTAAATATTTATTAATCCACAATAAAATCAGAGTGAATATAATTTGAGATTGCCTAAAGAATAAGAAAGATCTAATTTTTAAAATATTGTCCAAAACAAACAAACAACCCCTCCTCCCCCCCCAAAAAAAAGCACTTAGGAATCCTTTTGTGCCTAAATGTGATCACCATGAACTGCATGCAGTGATAACTGCATTGTAGATAAAGGAAAATGTTGCTTACTCCAGGATTGTTTAGTAAAAACCATGTAATTGTATGTTCTGTATTTGACGCCTCTTATAACGTGGGCCATACCACATGATTATGCAAGTGAAGAAATACAGTCAAGTGTTAAATCTTGAAATGAATTTTTGGCTAGAGAACCAGGGGCTAGCTAGGAAATTATATGAAATCACCCCCATTTTATACTTCAGGAACCTCCCCCACACTCCTTTGCTCGGCCTTGGAAGAGGAGCTTCAGGTTCCATCTAAAAGAAGCAGAAGGGAAACAAGGACTTTGTCTTCAAAAGAAAATTAATATATTTCCACCTGAGCTCCAGCATCTTCTGCTGTAGAGAGAGGAGTTGGATTTGTTATCCACAGCAGCAGAACTAGGCTGAGTAAATAAAGATATGGACACACAGACTGTTGTTTTGTTTTTTATTTTAATTTTCTTAAGGCACTCAATTGAATTTCATCTTCCATCTGTTAAGTAAGGTTCAATCCCACCTGCAGAGTTTAAACTGGCACTTCCCCTGAGGACATGGACTCCAATTACATCTTATCTTTTGATCTCTAAATCTCCTCAAGTTCAAGGACTTCACCTACTCTTCAGGAATAAAGGGCTGCACTTAACCTGTCACCATGCTCCCCCCTCATGTTTCCCTGCTTCAGCCTTCTAGTTTCCTCTCTTTTAGACAGTCATCACCCCTAGCAAAATCAGTTTACTTTATACATGTTCATCTAGATCAGAGATGTCCAATCTTTTGGTTTCTCTGGGCTGTATTGGAAGAAGGAGAATTGTCTCAGGCCACACATAAAATATGCTAACACTAATGATAATTGATAAGCTAAAAAAAAAAAAAAAAAAAAAAAAGGTCTGTGCCTAATTTTTGTAATGTTTTAAGGAAGTTTACGAAATTGTGTGGGGCTGCATTCAAAGCCGTCCTGGGCCACATGTGGCCTGCAGGCTGCCGGTTGGACAAGCTTGATCTAGATTCTTTATTGTTAGAACAAGCCCTGGATGTGGAAAACCGGTCTCACGGAGATAACAAGGCTGAACACTTGTGAGGGAACTAAGAGCTGTGGTTCAACTGAGAGCTGAGTTATGGGGCCACACAAGCCCCATACTTACTTGTCTAAAATTCATCATAGCTCTTACGTCCTGCAAGACTGCTCCAAGAATCAGAGCCCAGCTACCTACCCTTAAATTTATGAGAAGAAGAATGATGGTAGTGATAAAGATAATAACAATAATAGCACTAGTAATTGATGCTGTTGGATGACTCTGAGCAGAAGCATATTTTTGGTTTCTGTCCTCAGGTCCTAAAGTGGTTCACATGATGCAGACTGGCTAAGTGTACTCAGCATTTTGGCATTTGCACTAACCTGCACTTTGAAATGTATTGTTGTTCCTGTGCAAACTAAACAGTAAGAACTATTCCCAGACTTTGAGAACATTCAGGACACATGGGTTCCAGAGATCACTATCCTAGAAGCACAAAGTCAAGAATAAACATGGGGAGCTCAAAGTCTGCCTGAAGAAGAGAATGCGTGTACCCTCTGGCAGGTAAGTTGTGCCTGTAGTCACACTCTGCTTTAGTAAAATTGTCTTGAAACTGCTCCTTCTCTAAAGCCAACCTCAGGCACCTGAACAAAAATAACAGAGCCATCACAGAAAAAAAAGATGCAGTAAGAATAACACTGGACCAAAGATAGAGTAGGAACCTAGGTTCTAGTCCCAGTTGCATCACTAACTCTGACCTTGAGTAAGCCATTTCTCCACCCCGGGCAATCAGCTTTCTCATTTGTGAAATGCAATAGTTGGATACTACTGTAATATTTCCCAAACTTCTCTCCATAAATATCTTCTAGAACACTTATGATAAATACAGATTTCCAGGCTGCTTCCTTGGAGATGCTGGTAAGTCTAGAACTGAGGTCCAAGAATCTGCATTTTAACAGGTGACCCAGGAAATCCTCCATAAAGGTGACTTTAGGGACTTGGACTACATGACAACTCTTCCAGGTCGGCAATCTGCAGAAGCCAGTTAATTATGGTCACTTTTAAGTTTCTACTCCCTACAAGGCCCTGCTAGATCCTCAAGTTGATAAGAAAAACAGCTACCATCTATATAGTGTTAGTCGCTACTTGAAATGCTTTACTATATGTGAACTATTTTAATCTTCACAACAACACAACAGGGTAGATACTATTAAAATTCTTGTTTTAAAGATACAGAAACAGATGTACAGAGATTAAGTGAATTGCCAAAGGTGATATGGACAATAAGGAAGTAGGGCTGGGATTCAAACCCACCCCAAGCTCCAGTTTCAGTCCTCCTGCTGATGTTGAACAGCTCAGAATCTCCCCGCATTAGGCATTTGGTAAACAGTAAAAAAAAAAAAAGCCCTGTAGCAACCCATGATAGTAATTTAGCATCATCTCTTTCAACTGGGTCTATGTCTCAGGAGTTATAGGGCCAAGAAGACAACGGTTTGGGCTCCCCCGTGACCAATGATCTCTTCAATCAGAGTAAATTGATTTTGTCTGTTTGCTACATTGAGGACCATGTCATATTTCATTTGGGAGGGGAAAAAAGAATCCTTATAATTAAAAATGAGGTGTTAAAAAGCATTGATCTAGGCCACCTCTTCCTGTAGATAAGAAAATTAACCCCAAAGGATGAAGAAAATTCCCCAGAATCACAGTGTGGGTCCCTGCCAGCTACCTTTAATGCCCCAGGTTTTCAGACCACTTTCTCAGAGTCCAAATGAACTTGTCAACCTGATATACTTGAATCCATTAAAATTAATACAGATTAACAAAAGGAGCCATCAGAGAATTGAAGATCAGATAAAGGGCAGCAGCATTTGAAATGTGACATTCACAGTAGCACCAAGTGGAAAGGAAGGTGACCCAGATCTGTGTCTACCCTATAGTAACTGTGGAGTCCCAATCTATGACTATCTCCTCCAAGAGCTATAGCTTCATCAAAAAATCAAGGCAAAAGCCCAAGCGGCCTGTGTGGAAGTGGAAATGTGACTAGAATTGTAGTTAGAGGGTCGGCATGTGAACTGTAGCTGTGCCACTTCCTACCTGGTTAATAACACCAGTGATTAGAAAAGGCCCTAAAATGAGGCTCTCACGAGATCATATGTCAGTAAATCTACCACAGTAAAGGTGTTTAATAAAGATCATCATCTTTTAGATTGAAAGCTCCCACTTACCACTTGGTTTTACTGGCTTGAACTTGTGAAACAGAAGGGACCTGCTAATACAATCATTATTCCATGATGTTGAGAGGTGGGCTGACCACATGAAGGAGGACTAGAGACCAAAACCCCTTGGAAATTTTCTGCCAACCACTTCCCTAAAACTTCTGTGGGCATGATGACAATCATAAAGAAATAATGAGGAAATTCTGCAGTGCTTGGGCATCGATTAGGCTCCAAGTACATGTTGTGACCATTATTAGTGTGATTCCGTGAATGACTCAGTTTCACCATCTGGCATCACCCAAAAGTCAAGAGAGATTTAAGGTTAATGGGGACCTTGGCATGGAAGCCAGTGCTGCTGGTACCACACACTTTTATTGCATACTTCGCCTATGGGTTAACAGGCAAGGAGGAAGTTGTATGTCAGCTGAAGAGCAGATTGCAGAGAAAAGGCACTGAAACACCCAAGTGTCATCATCCAAGGGAGAGGTTTCATATATGTCACCCCTCTACACCAGACAGAGATGTCTTAGAAGGAACAACTAATAAAATGTAAAAGTTCCTCCTCATCCATCCTGAATTTTCATCATTTTACTGACCAATGGATCAAGTGCTGAGTTGGTCTATTCAGGCTACAATAACAAACTACCATAGTTGAGGTGGCTTATATACAACATAAATTTATTTCTCACAGTTCTGGAAACTGGGAGTCCAAGATCAGTTTGCCAACATGTTCAAGGGCTGGTGAGGGTCCTCTTTTGGGTTGCAGACTGCCAACTTCTCAGTGTACCCGCATGTGACAGAGTAAGAGGGAAATGAAAATACTTTCAAACAAACATAAAGCTGAGTATTGTCCTCTAACAACTGCTGATTAAAGCATGTAATTTAAGAAAAGGAAAAATGACCCAAGAAAGAAAACCTAAAACATAAGAAGAAATCATGAGCAAAGAAAATCATAAATACATGACAAAATTTGAATACAAGCTGTGTAAAATAGTAAGAGCAATGGGGAAAAAATGGTAATCAACTTTTGGCACTAAAATATTGAACAATATAACATATAAACCAGAAGACTATCATTGACAATTGGTGTTCAAGTTTTCTAAAGTCTTCGTATTATTAGAGAGGAGTATCTGAGGTCCAGTTTTATTTAGCAGTAAGCATATAGGAGCTTTGCTTAATAAAATGGCCTCTCAGATGCAGTAAGACAATCCTACAGACAAAATAAATACCACACACTGCAATCCTGATCAAAATAGGAAAGGGGGACAGCTGATGGAAAGGAATTTTAAAGTGAAGGAGAAAAAGAATAACTTCAATTCGCAAAGTTCACTTAAGAAAAGAACACTTAGAAAAGAATAGTTCAGGATATCAGCAATATGGCAAAATTAGAGACTACCAGCACATGCTCCCCACAGAAATAATAATTTGGCAGCCATCCATGAACAAACATGACTTTATGGGACTTTTGGGATATAGGTAGGAGGCTGGAAACCCTGGTGGAGCCCAGCACTGAGGAGGACTGCTTTAAAAAAGCAGGCACATGCCCTGATGGCAGAATTGCTAACTGTGGTCCCAACTGTGGACCGGAAGTAGCCCTATCGCCCCACACATTTGGCCCTAGCCCTGCTTTGCCATGGTCCAGGGGAAGTCCTGCACCACTGGTAACAGGCCTACTATCTTCAGATCCAACTGTGAACCCGGAAGTAGTCCCTAGCCCAAGCTAGCAGAAGGGAAGAAAATAAAAATTAGAGTAGAAATAAATCAAATGGAGAACAGAAAAACAATAGAAAGAACTAACAAATCTAAGAGCTGGTATTTGAAAATTAAATAAAATTAACAAGCCCTGAGCTAGACTAATTAAGAAAGAAAAGAAGACTCAAAATCAGAAATAAAAAAGACATTACAACAGATGTGCCAGAAATAAAAAGGATCATAAGGTACTATTATGAACAATTATACTCCAATAAAATGGATAAACTATACAAAATGGATAAATTCCTAAAAACATACAACCTATGAAAACTGAATCAAGAAGAAATATAAAGCCTTAATAGACCAAGAGAGATTAAATTAGTAATCAAAAAAACATTCAAAAAAGAATTAATACAAATCTTTCTCAAACGCTTCCAAAAAATAGAAGAGGAAATACTTCCAAACTCATTGCATGAGGCTAGTATTAACCTGATGCCCAAGCCAGATAAAGACACCACATAAAAAAACAAAAACAAAAACAAAAAACTACAGGCCAATATCCTTAATGCATGTAGATGCAAAAATCCTCAATAAAACACTAGCAAATCAAATTCAACATCACATTAAAAGAGCCATATACCATGACCAAGCAGGATTTATCCCTGAGATGTAATAATGGTTCAACATATACAGATCAATCACTTTGATATACCACATTGATAGAATGAAATCTAAAAACCACAGATCTCAATAAATGCAGAAAAAGATTTTAACAAAATTCAACATCTAATCATAATTAATACTTTCAAGAAAACAGGTATGGAAACAATAAAAAGCTTATATGAAAACCCACAGCTAACATCATAACCAATGAGGGAAACATTCAATAGAAGGCAAGGATGCCCCACTTTCATCACTTCTATTCAAAATTGTATTGGAAGTCCTAGTCAGAGCAATTAGATAAGAAAAGAAATAAAAGCCATCAAAATTGAAAGGAATCTGAGTTTGCAGTTCACATGATTATATGTGCAGAAACTCTAATGACAAAACAAAACAAAACAAAAGTATTAAAACTAAGCAACAAATTCGGTAAAGTTTCAAGACAGAAAATCAACATTCAAAAATCATTGGCGTTTCTATATACTAACAATGACCTATCTGAAAAAGGATTTTTTAAAATTCCATTTACAATAGAAACAAAAAGAATAAATACTTAGGAATAAACTTAACCAAAGGTGAAAGACCTGTATACTGAACACTATACTACATTGATGAAGAAAATTAAAGTTACAGATAAATAGAAAGACATTCCACGTAAAATGATTGAAAGAATTAATATTGTTAAAATGTTCATAATCCTTAAAGTGATTTACAGACTCAATGCAATCCCTATTAAATTCACAATGGCAATCATTACAAAACTTTTTTAATCCTAAAACTTATAGCCACGCTATCTTGAGTGAGAAGAACAAAAATAAAGGCATCACATTTTCTTTTTGTTTTGTTTTGTTTTGTTTTGTATGTGGATAGTTCCCTGGCCGGGAATCGAACCCAGGCTGCAGCGCTGACAGCGCCGGTGACGAAGCCTTAAGCCACTATACCACCAGGGAACTCTCCCACATTTTCTAATTTCAAAATATATTCCAAAGCTAAAATGGTAAAAACAGTAGGATACTGGCATAAAATAGCCTGATAGGCCAATGAAATAAAATAAAAAGACCAGAAATAAATCCATGTATTTACAGTCAACTGATCTTCTACAAAAGTGCCAGGAACAAACAATGGGAAAAGGACAGTCTCTTCAAAAGACAGCGTTAGAAACACTAGATACCCACTTTCAGAGAATAAAAATGGACTCTTATACCATATATATACAACTCAAATGGATTAAAGACTTTAATGTAAGACTGAAAACAGTAAAATTCCTAGAAGAAAACATAGATAAAAACTTCTTGACTTTAGTCTCAGCAATGATTTTTTGGATATAACATCTAAAGTACAGAGAGCAAAAACAAAGTTTTTGTTTGATGTAGTCAAGTGGGACTACATCAAACTAAAAAGCTCTGCACAACAAAGGAAACAATCAACAGAGTGTAAAGGCAACATATGGAATGGGAGAAAAGCTATATTGGATAAGCAGTTAATATCCAAAATATCAAAGGAATTCATACAACTCAACCATAAAAAAAAAAACCCAAGTAAAAAATGGACAAATGACCTAAATAGACATCTTTCAGAAGAAAACATACAAATGGCCAACAGGTATATGCAAAGATGTTCAACATCACCAATCACCAGGGAACTACAAACCAAAACTACAATAAGGTATCACCTCATACCTGTTAGAATGGATATTATCAAAAAGACAATAGATAACAAGTGTTAGTGGGGATGTGGAGAAAAAGGAACACTTGTACACTTTTAGTGGGAACGCAAATTGGTATAACCATTATGGAAAACAGTACAGAAGTTCCTCAAAAAATTAAAAATAAAACTACCACATAATACAGCAACCCCACTTCTGGGTCTATAACCAAAGAAACCAAATCAGTATCTTAGAGAGATCTAAAAATGAATGTCCATTGCAGCCTTATTCACAATAGCAAAGATATGAAAACAACCTAAGCATTCATTGATGGATGAATCAATAAAGGAAATGTGATATATATTATATTATTATATATTAATTTATATTATTAATATATATGTTTAGATATATGAGGGCTATCTGAAAAAAATTCAGCCATTGAGAGTGGTTACATGGCTGGATACTTTCCAGACAGCCCTTCTATATATTATTTGGGCTTAATAAAGAAGGAATAACATGGATTAACCTGGAGGACATAACACTAAATGAAATAAACCAGACACAGAAAGACAAGTACATGATCACATGTATATGTTAGAATATGAGTCAAACTCACAGAAGCACAGAGTAGAATGATGGTTGCCAGGCATTACAAAGTGAGAGAAATGGGAAGATGTCAGTCAAAGTTTCAGTTATGCAAGATAAATTGGTTCTGGAGATGTAATATACAGCATGGTGACAACAGTTACCAATACTATATTGCATATTTGTAATTTGCAAAGAGGGTAAATCTTAAGTGTTCTCACCATAGAAACAAACAACAAAACATGGTCACTGTGTAAGGTGATGAATATGTTAACTAGCTTGATTGTGATGATCATTTCACAATGTATACACATGAGGTCTGATAATAAGTTACTGAACTCATCCTAGAAAAAGTGCCACATACCTCATTGCTAAATATCACTATGGTCAGCTTCGAAGTAATCCCCTTGAGAAGCTATGCACCAACCCGAGTGCCTAGTCAACCCTTCAAAGCAATTTTGGAACTCTTTTTCTGGAATGGCCATCAGAGCTGTGTTTGCATTATCATTGATGTCCTGAATGTCATAAAAAAAATTTTTTTAACATTTCCTTTATCTTTGGGTAAAGAAAAAGGTCTTTGTGTGCTAGATCAGATGAGTGGGGAGGGTGTTCCAATATATTTATTTGTGTAATGGTTAAAAACCCCCTCACAGACAGTGCTGTGTGAGCTGGTACATTGTCATGATGAACGAGCCATGAGTTGTTGGCGAAAAGTTCAGATCATTTTTGTCTTTTCCACGCAGCCTTTTCAGCGGTTTTTATCTCCCAAACTCTCATCAAAGCTACGTGACTCTCTAATCACCAGAAACCTATGAACCCAGAATTCTTAAATTGGGGTCGGATTGGTAAGCAATTTCCTGAGAGAATGAGTTCTGACACCCAAATTAAGACATTGGTTCTTACAAACTATCAAATCTGATTTTTAAAAAAATATTTTTACCCATGAAGACCCCTTAGAAAACTAACAACTAGATAAATAACCTGCTCTCTTAACCAGAAACAATAATCTAAGTGAGCAAAAGTACCTAGTAGAAATCAGTTTAGTGTAGAGTTACGTTCTGCATTTTAAAATTAAGCCTCAGAGAGATATTCCTCAAAATTTATAATGGTGTCAGCTATGTATCGTATGGAGTATCCAGGTTAAGGCATGAACACTGGGGCTGGACAATGTGGATTTGAATATCGGCTTTACTATTAATATTAACTACAGTACCCGATCCTTAACCTCAATTTCATCATCTATGAAGTGGAGATAATACCACCTGTCACATACAACAGTTGTAGAAATAATTGAGATACACACATGGATTTCATTAAGAAAAGAAAAGCTGGTTCCAACAAGGCAATCAATTAGTATTAGCTGTGAGTATTAATAACATGCATCAAGGCAGCATCCTCCATGACTAATCTTTTCCAGGGGTTAAGTGTCACTAACACTGGACTTCGGAATTCATAGACACATAAAGCATTGGAGGTTGACAGTACTTAAAGTTCACTCATTCCAACTTCCATTTTCTGATGAGGGCTTGAGATGCAGAGAGACACAGGGACTTGTCCAAATTCGCTCAACCACTATGGGAAACTCATATCTGAACCTCCGCTTCTGGGCACCAGTCTAACATTTCTTCTATCAGAGCTTGTGTATTTCCTCTTATCTTCCCAGAAGATAACTTGTGAGATTAATACAAATAAAACTGGAAAACTTTTTCTGAGCATACCCCAGTGAATGGAAGGAACACGGGAGCATGGGTTCTAGCCAAGGAAAGAGCCAAATTTGAGGAAAAATGTGTTTGGCCTCCCTGGACATAGTTCACTGCATTATGAGACAAAGAAAAACAAATAGGCCAACCATTATAGGTGCATCTCAATATCTTTAAGGCCTCATTCCTTTTGCTTTAGTTACCTGGGAACCCCACTTTCTTCATATTTTCTAAAATGACAGTCCTTCTTGTGCCATCACCAAATACCAATAAATGGCTCATGATGTCACTCTGATAACCATCTAATTGAAAATCATGCTTATTATGACTGAGTCCAAACTTGGCATATCATTATTTTCAAATTGTTTTAAGGTATTATTTTTTTTTGAACTGCTATAGCTATTGTAGGTTTAATTCAGTAAGAAAATTTTCTGTCTTATCTGCAGGATTCTCCAGCATCTTCTCATTCACATCCAGAAGAACTTCTCTTCACCCCACAGGACCTGAGATTGCTACACTCTGCTTAACGGCACAGGGCAGGTTCAGAAATGATAGCTAGTAGGGTGAACAATCAGTGTACCTGAACTGAGACGTATTCGTATTACATCATGTTTGCCATAGCTCCAGGGGGCAGAGGTTACTTTGAAAGTGCACACCTTTCCTAGGCAAGGCCCTTGTCATCATAAAACCCACAAGTTTTAGAACTTGAAGCTAGAGCAGGACAGAAGGCTAAAATGGGAAGTCACATTACAGGAGAAGCTACTCCTGGTTGCTCCTTTACAAGAAAGATCCAACAAGCCACTGGGTTTTTCACCATCTAGTTCTTCTGAAGGAAGTACATCATAGGTGATGAGGTCTCAAACCCCACCCGACCTTTGTATTTATATGCTGTAAAGTGCTATATGTCTTTTATATTGTAAGGGTTCTTGTTCTCTAGATTAAAATATAACTGCCCCTTACAAGATAACAGCAATTTCCATCTGACATGAGCAGCTTGATGTGAATGGGTCTATCAGAGCCTTTTATGAGATGGATTTTACAAGGGAGAAAAGGAAGAAGGTAGTATCTCTGTGTGTAGAAAATAAGGAAGCAGACACACTTTGACTGCTTTATAATTCAGGCTAAGATCAGGCCTGGTCACCTGTAACTAACAGGCCTGAGGAGTTGTCTGGGATACAGGATTTTCAGTACTAAAATCAGTGCAGCTCCAACAAACTAGAATTGACATAGGATTGAGGACAAATCACAGGATTGATCATTCTGTCCCTGATTCAGGTTTTTCCGTCTGTTTCATAAATGCTCAAGAAAATGTTTCAATTATCAGTTCTCCAAAGCCAATTCAACTATCTCTTAAGTTAACAGATAAACTGTGGAACCTCCATGCAATGGAATATTAGATATAAAGTATAGTTCCAATAAACAAGATAGTTTGATCCAGCAATAAAAAGAAACCAACTGTTGAACATGCAACAACTCAGATGAATCTCAAAGACATTATCCTGAGTGAAGGAAATGAATTTCAAAAGATCGGATGCTGCATGAACCCATTTAAAGGAAAACCTTAAACAGAATAATAGTGAAGGGAAATAGGAAGTGGAGAGAGTATGAATATAAAAGAATGACATGAGAAATTTTTAAAAGATAATGTAACTGTTCTCAATCCTGGTAATCATTATATAAATCTATACATACATTAAAATTCATAGAATTTTACACCAAAGAAAAAAACTTACCTTTAGTGTGTGTTAATATTTAAAATAAAATACAGTAGACTGCCCATTAACCAGAACCAAAATTTTGCCGGTTGCTTGAGTTCCAGTTAATAGAAAGTCTACTTACATTTATCCAGCATCTACCAATCCCCATGGATGCTGGTTAACTGAGAGTCTGCTGTAAATGTATTCATGAAGAATATTCTTGAAGAGAAAAAGTTTATCCAAACATCCAATAGGGCCCAGGACAGAGAATACATACTTCACAAGGAGTCGGGAAATCTGAGTTCTTAACCCATTTTCTTTTAACTTGATGCACATACACTCAGTAAATCACTAAACTCCAGAATTCAGTGTTCTCATCAATAATAGAGTCTTGAACTATATGTCTCTAACATATATCTGACTCAGCTCCAAAATTCTAAGAAACTAGGATCTTGCACTATATGGAATTCCCCAAATTGTTTGTCTTAACTCTAGCAAGCTAAAATTAGCTAAGAGTGGTAGCTGGAATGAGCAGACATCAAATGAAGGTACTTCCTAATTTAAAATGCTCTAGAAAGAACTAAGGGCAGAAGTTTTTACCACCAGGAAACTAAAAGTAAATTTCAAACTCAGTTAGCTTTCTTAGTTTGAGTATTTAGTTGCACAAAGGACTCAGTAGATAATTTCATGTAAATTTTAATATCATCTTCTTCCCTTCTTACTCAAACCAAGACTTAATAATTAAAGGAAAGAGAAAGAAAAATCACAACTCTCTCCACCTGAAACCAAGACTTAGCACTTTGGTTTTGCCTTGTATGTGAGAGGTAAGGTTGAAAAGGAAGAGGGGACTTTTTTAATGCTACATTAAAAGATTTGAAGTTACTCAAGTGGGTATGCATTTAATCTGAAAACAGAGCTTCACACTGAAATTTGAGAAAACAGTGCTGTTTCAGCAATATTGGAATGTCCCTTAAAATTTTTATCTCCATTTTTAATTGAGAAATTCCTGTGAAAAAGAAGATAGGTCATGTTACACAGAACTTTAGGAATGCCTAAAGGATATTAAAGGGGAAATCCTCTAACAAACCAGTATCTTGCTGGTACTAGGGAGGGATTTTAGAGATGATTAAAGGCAAGTGTGGAAAGTAAAATCTTTTAAATTTTGTTTTAATTTTTAAAACCTTTGATGACATTGATTTGCTCCAAACTGTAATCTAATACTAAATATAGAGAATATTAAATTATATATATGGTGTCCTGATTCTTAATACTTAAGTTAAAAGCTTTTGAGTATTAAAACAAATACTCAGTTCACATGCTTTTTATTTGCTTTCACTATAACCAAACTGTCATTTTATAAAAGCATTGTCATGTGCTAAAACTGTATTGTGTTTATTGGGTGTATTGAATTTTCCTGCTATACTTGTTATCTCATAATAAGCAATTTTAATTATATGGCAGAAATAAATCTTGGAAGCCACTACCTCTTAAACCTGTTTACATTTAAAGATACAATCTGCAAATATGAAATTTGCAAAATATAATTTGCCAATCCATTATCTCTAGGAATCTTAGAACCCAAAGACCTCAGTCAGCATCAGATGCAACCTGTAAGTTGATGCCGAAATCCCTGTAACTCACTTGCTGGCACAATTGTTCCAGCAAACAAGCTGTCAATACAACCAACCACGTAAATCAACACACTAAGACCAGATCTGTTTCCAAAAGCTTCCATCCCCTAGACCAAGGATACCAAAGACGTTATCTTCCTTTCACACATCTGCCCTGTGGCTATAAAAAATGAAATCATGCCCCCGCCTTGGCTTCCTCTTTTTCCACTGAACATTGCCTTCCCCTCAATCAGTCCTCATGTGACTTGATTCTCAGGCTCTTTTGATCCTGGATGCCTTCTTCTAAATTACTAGGTTGTCAGTGACTTTTAAATACTATACACCTAGAGCAGAACACGGTGACCCCAGTATACTCAATTAACCCAGAGTCCCTACCTGGAAATGAACAACATACTTCTATTGTAATATTGATGGTATTGTTATTATTCACCATAACTGGAACACACTCCTTAATGCAAACCTTCTATCAATAAGGAAAGGAGAAAGGGGAGGGGGTGGGAGAGGAGTGGGGGAAGCTAAATATAAGGTGATGGAAAGAGAAGTCACATTAGGTGATGAATTTATTATACATCAAGTTGACAATGCACTGTAGAATTGTATGCCTGAAACCTATGTAATCCTTGCTGGCAGATGTCACCCCAATAAGTCTAACAATAAAAATGAATTTAAAAAAATAATGAAATAAAAAAAATAATAAAAAATAAAAATAAAATAAAAAAAATAATAAGGAAAGGAAATTACTTCACCTATAAAATTAACAGGTTGTATTGAGATCATCAGAAAAGCTGATTCATCAATTAAAACCTCATATGAAGACCGACAAGCTAAGAAGTCAGGCAAGGAGTCACCTTGTTAAAAGCACAGCTATGGAGGCATTCATGCCATGGCAACTGCTACACAGAGAGAGCCACTATAGCCACCAGGATGTCACACATGCTCCTACATTTGCACAACGCTGGCAGGTAGACCCGGCCATCCATTCAGAAGAGAACCAAGTGTCAGCATTTGGTTTCAACACAACTGGGACTCGACGTGCATGAAAATGAACAAGGTTCTGTACAGTATAGCGGAATGGACAGTATAGAGAAAAGGTTAAAAATTTTGCAGTTATTTATCTTGGGGATATTACAGAAGTACCTGGTTTCAACAAAATGTATGAGATACATGACCCATATACTGTCATGTTTTTCTTCAGAAACAAGCACATCATAATCAACCTGGGTACCGGTAAGAACAAGATCAAACTGGGCCATGGAAGACAAATAGGAGATGATTGACATCAAGACCGTGTACCAAGGCCCCCAAAAAGGTCATGCAGCATGGCTGTGTCTCCCAAGGATTACTCCACAAAGCATAAATATTGAGCCCTCGTTTCAACAGGCCTGGACATGGGAAATCTGACCCAGGCATGTGTTCCACTCGTCTCCCAGCTCCTGGAGGTCCCTGGCAGCCTTTGGCACCCATGGCCTGTGGATGCTTCACCTGATCGTGGCCTTCACCTTCAGTGGCCTTTCCTTGTGTGTTTGTCCAAATTCCCCCTTCTTATAAGGACACTGTCATCAGATGGGGGCCACTCGACTCCACTGTGACTTTGTCTTAACTCATTGTATCTGCAGCAGTCCCCTCTCCAAATAGGGTTACATTCTGTGGTCCTAGGGGTTAGGACGCCAATCATGGGAATTTGGGACAGGGGGAGCACAACTCAATCCACAACAGAATCCAAAGGCTTGAGGTCAGAAACAATACATGCTTAAGGAAGAAAAGTGTCATTCTCCTGGTTATAAAAGCAGTGAAATAAAATAATGATTTCTGGAGCCTGCCTTTTAAATAAAAATGTAAAATGTAAAAACCACAGCTATGGATAGGATGGGGAGGCTGGAAGTCTACCCATTTGAGCATCACCATTCCCACCTTCAGGTTTCTTAAATGTTCTATGAAGGCTTAGCAGCAGTGTCTCCAACCTTTTGGCTTCTCTGGGCCACATCGAAAGAATTGTCTTAGGTTACACATAAAATATACTAACACTAACAATAGCTGATGAGCTAATAAAAGGTCCATGCATTATTTTCATAATGTTTTAAGAAAGTTGACAAATTTGTGTTGGGCCACGTTCAAAGCCGTCCTGGGCCACATGTGGCCCCCAGGTAGAAGGTTGGACAAGCTTAGCTTAGAGCTTTGTGCTGAAAGCCCAAACCAAACCCCATGGTCCTCTTGAAGAAAATCTTTCTGGAAGTGTTAGTGTTTGGGGGCTTTTTTTTTTTTTTGGATAAATACCCAGAATTAGAATCGCTGGGTCATGTGGTAGTTCTGTTTTTAATTTTTTGAGGAACCTCTATAATGTTACTTGCCTCTAAAAAGCTGCAGGTGGTAAAATAATTTACATTTCTTCATCCTGGGTATTAGGCCACCACCTCACTGTTCACTCATATCTTCTTTTCTTAATAACTTTTTTCAATTACAGTTGACATGCAATATTGTATTAGTTTCACGTGTACAACATGAAAAATGATCCCCCAATATGTCTAATACCCATCTGACACAATATATAGTTATGACAATATTATTGGCTATATTTCTATGATGTACATTACAACTTTGTGACCTGATATCAAACTATACTACAAGGCTATGATAATCAAAATAGCATGGCATAAAAACAGAAACAGATCAATTGAACAGACTAGAGAACCTGGAAATAAGCCCACTCCTGTATGGTCAATTAATCTATGACAAAGAAGCAAGAATATATAGTGAGGTAAAGACAGTCTCTTCAATAAGTGGTGTTGGAAAACTGGACAAACACATAGTAAGGAATGAAATGGGTCACTTCTTATATAATACGCAATAAATTCAAAATGGATTAGATTAAATGTAAGACCTGAAACCATGAAACTCTTAGAAGAAAACATAGGCAGCAGACTCTCTTACATTGTTTTCCGTAATACACACACACACACGCGCGCACATACATATATTTTATTACCAGCAATTCGCACATGTTAATCCCTTCCCCTTTTCACCCATATCCCCAACTCCCTTCCCATTTGGCAACCATCAGAATGTTCCTGGTATCTGTGAGTTCGTTTCTGTTTTGTTTATTTTGTTTTTCATATTACACACAGAAGTGAAATCATATGGTATTTTCTCTTTCTCTGTTGACTTATTCCACTTGGCATAATACCCTCTAGGTCCATCCATGTTGTTGCAAATAGCAAGATTTCATTTTATTTTATGATTAAATAATAGTCTAATATATATGTGTACCACATGATCTTTATCCATTTGTCTACTGATAGACACTTAGGTTGCTTTCATACCTTGGCTATTGTAAATGATTCTGCAATGAACATAGGGATGCATATGTCTTTTCAAATTAGTGTTTTGGGTTTCTTCGCATAATTGGAATTGCTGGATCATATGGTAGTTCTATTCACAATGTTTTCCATAGTGGCTGCACTGATTTACAATCCCAACAGTGCACAAGGGTTCACTTTTCTCCACATCTTTGCCAACACTTGTTGTTTGTTGATTTATTGATGATAGCCATTCAGACAGGTGTGAGGTCCTATCTCATTGTGTTTTTAATTTGCGTTTCCCTGATGGTTAGTGATGTTGAGGATCTTTTCATATATTATTGACCATCTGTATGTCCTCTTTGGAGTAATGTCTATTCAGGTGTTCTGCCCATTATTTAATAGATATCATTGGTGAATGTCTTCTCCAATTCACTCAGTTGTCTTCTCATATTTTGATGGTTTCATTTGCTATGCAACAACTTTTTAGTTAAAGCAGTCCCATTTGTTTATTTTTTCTTTTGTTTCCCTTGCCCAAGGAGACAGATTCAATGGGTATGTGTGTGTGTGTGTTATGGAAAACAATGTAAGAGAGTCTACTGCCTATGTTTTCTTCTAAGAGTTTCATGGTTTCAGGTCTCACATTTAATCTAATCCATTTTGAATTTATTATTGTGTATTACATAAGAAGTGACCCATTTCATTCCTTTCCATGTGTATGTCCAGTTTTCCAACACCACTTATTAAAGAGACTGTCTTTACCTCACTGTATATTATTGCTTCTTTGTCAGATTAATTGACCATACAGGAGTGGGCTTATTTCCAGTTTCTCTAGTCTGTTCAATTGATCTGTTTCTGTTTTTATGCCATGCTATTTTGATTATCATAGCCTTGTAGTATAGTTTGATATAGGTTACATGATGCCTCCAACTTCATTCTTTTTTTTCAAGATTGCTGTGATTATTCAGGGTCTTTGGCGGTCGCATATAAATTTTAGGATTATTTATTCTAGTTCTGTAAAAAATACCATTGGGATTTTAATAGGGATTACAATGAATCTATAGATTGCTTTGGGTAGTATGAACATTTTAATAATATCAATATTTCCAATCCATGAGCACAGTATATGCTTCCATTTATTTGTATCTTCTTCAATGTCTTATAATTTTCTGAGTACAGGCCTTTTACTTCCTTTGTTAAATTTACTCCTAGGTATTTTATTTTTTTGATGCAATAGTAAATGGCATTGTTTTCTTAATTTCTCTTTCTGACAGTTCATTACTGGTGTATAAAATTGCAACCAATTTCTGAATATTAATTTTGTCCTACTACTTTTTTTAATTCATTTATCAGTTCTAAAATTTTTTGGTGGAGTCTTTATGGTTCTCTGTATATAGTATCATGTCATGCACTCTACAAAGATTGGCAATTTTATTTCTGCCTTCCTAATTTTCAT
Organism: Lyroderma lyra; assembly: GCA_004026885.1. Lineage (NCBI taxonomy): Eukaryota > Metazoa > Chordata > Mammalia > Chiroptera > Megadermatidae > Lyroderma > Lyroderma lyra. The sequence continues at coordinate 587,874 of PVJL010000033.1, forward strand.
GCCTTTTATTTATTTATTTATTTGTCTGATTGCTATATCGAGGATTTCCAATACTATGTTGAATAAAAGTGGTGAAAGTGGACATCCTTGTCTTGTTTCTGATCTTAAGAAAAATACTTTTAGCTTTTACCCATTGAGTATAATGTTAGCAATAGGTTTGTCATATATGGCCTTCATTATGTTGAGGTATGATCCCTCTATTCCCACTTGGCTGAGAGTTTTTATCATAAATAAATGCTGGATTTTGTCAAATGCATTTTCTTCATCTATTGATATGATCATATATATGATTTTTAGCCTTCATTTTGTTTATGTGTGTATCGTGTTGATTTGTGAATTTAAACCAACTTTGCATCCCAGGAATACATTCCACTTGATCATGGTGTATAACCTTTTTAATGTAAGGCTAAATTCAGTTTGTTAATATTTTGTTGAGAATTTTTACATCTATGTTCATCGAGGATATCAACTTATAATTTTCTTTTATTTTTTGTAATGTCTTTGTTGGCTTTGAAGTCAAAGTAATGCTGGCCTCATAGAATAAGTTTGGCAGCCTTCCCTCCTCTTGCATTTTTTTAGAATAATTTGAGAACGATAGGTGTTAATTCTTCTTTGACTGTTTGATAAAACTCATTTGTGCAGCTCACTGGACCAGGACTTTTGTTTTTTGGATTACTGATTCAGTTTTGTGAGTCATTATCAATCTGTTCAGATTTTCTGTTTTTTCTTGATTCAGTCTTAAAAGACTGTTCCTAGGAATTTTTTTCTTTTTTCCAGATTGTCCAATTTGTTGGCATATAACTGTCCATAGTATTTTCTTACAATCCTTTGTATTTCTGTGGTGTCAATTGTCAATTATCCTCTTTCAGTTTTGATTATATTTATTTGGGTCCTCTCTCTTCTTTATCTTGATCAGTCTGGTAAAAGGTTTTCCATTTTGTTTATCTTTTCAAAGGAATGGCTCCTGGTTTCATAGATTTGTTTTGTATTACTTTTTTAGACTCTATTTTATTTGTTTCCACTCTGATCTTTATTGTTTCCTTCCTTCTATTCTTCTTTTTCTAGTTACTTGAGGTGTAAGATAGGTTGTTTACTTGAGATTTTTCTTGTTTCTTGTGATAGGCTTGTATTACTATGAATTTGCCTCTTAGAATAGCTCTGGCTGCGTCCCATAGATTTGCGGTTGCTGTGTTTTAATTTTCATTTATCTCAAGGTGTCTTTTAATTTCTTCCTTGATCTTGTTGTTGACCCATTCATTATTTAATAGCATGTTATTTAGCTTCCATGTGTTCGTGAATTTTTCAGTTTTCTTCTTGTGATTAATTTCTAATTTTATTTACACTGTTGTGATTGGAGATGATGTGTAATACAATTTTAATCTTCTTTAATTTGTTGAGGCCTATTTTGTGGCCTAATACGTGGTCTATCCAATTCCATGTGCACATGAAAAGAATGTGTATTCTAAAACACAGATACTACAAAATCTTACTAGTAGTAAATAATCTTATATTACCAGTACTAAAATAATAGAAGTATTAGTGGTATAAACTCTACTAAAAGTAGTACTAGAAGTCATAAGTTTTGAATATCTTTACCTATGTTTTGAAGAAAATTCATTTAATTGTTAAGTTAAAAAAAAGAATGTATATTCTGCTGCTTTGGGGTAAACAAATAGGAATATCAATTAAATCTACCTGAATAATGTAACATTTAAGTGACCTACTCATTTCTTTTAATAGGAAGGTGCAAAAGCCTTTTGTTTGCTTTGTTTTCTTGTTTTGTTTTGTTTTTTTCTGTTTTGTTTTGTTTTCTTCTGGTTGCTTTGTTTGGCTCTTTGCAAACCACTTTCAGGAAAATGTAAATTGGTGGCTATATACATGAAAATCAATTAAACTTAAACCTTATTTTTTACTATTTTTATTGAAACATAGTTAACATACAGTATTATATAAATTTAGGATATATAGCATAACATTGTTATTTATTTTAAAAAGAGCAAGACCCTGTTCATTAGGAATAACTAATATAAAGCAAGTTTAAAAATCAAATAAACTTTTTAAAGTAAAATATATGTTTGGTCTAAAGAACAAGAAACAAGCAAAGGGAGGATAACATGGTGAGAGGGGAGAATAAAATAAAAAGAGAATAAAAGGCCTTCATAAATACAAAATCTATACAAAAGAGAGAGAAAAAAGTGAGCGAGGACAGAGAGAGAGAGAGAGAGAGCGCACTAGCACATACATTAAGACAGGAAATAGGGGTGGCACAGTGGAAGAAGATTCTATTGGTGAAGCACAAATGGGATGTAACTTGGGTCTCTCCACACTCATCCAAGAGCAGAGCCCTGCTGTCCTGTGCACTACATTCCAGACATCCTTATGGAGGTCACTGCCCTTTTTATGATTGTAGGGAAAAGGTGTCCATCCCAACACTCCACATTCCTCTCATCTGCCCACCCACAGTACAAGGAATGCTGACAAATTTTAGTTCATACTTTTAGATTTCTGGGTTTTGTGAGATTTTTCATTTTATTAACAAAGACAGACCCATTTTTTAAAATATAGTAATTATAGCCATTAGAGATGAAAAACATATCTAGGGTCACATCTCCAATCTTTCATTTTGCAAATGGAGAAACTGAGGTTCAACACTAAAGTGACTTTCCCAGGATCTCACAGGCCAGCAAGCAGGTATCAGTGAACTAGATCAGGGAGGGAAGAGAAGGCGAATGCAGTCAATGTAAGAGCAGAATTATTTTCTGAAAAATGACACCACTAAAACAGCCTGCATCTTTGTCACCTCAAGTTTCCTCCACCATACATCTGCATGCTTGGCTCTGTCATGGTACCACTTCCTAATATGAGGACTGTTTTCCTTTTAAGGATAAACAAACAGCATAAGCCAATAAACTCTAGAATGAGAAATACTCTCTTGTCTCAATATTTTCTTCCCAGAAGATGGAATATGACACACCAAGGAAATTTCTTTTCACCAAAATACGTAAATATTTATCCTAAGATACAAACAGGATGCTAAAGAAAGCCTTGGAGTGATTTTACTTTTTGTCAATGCAACATTTTCTCCACATTCTTGGGGCTATCAGCCCAAGTTAGACATGCAGAGATGAGGCTGGCTGACTGATCCAGAAATACCAGTTTGGCCACACTCCTAAATCCAAAAGCCCACAGGGAACAGGACAACTGAGACATGCAAGTGTGATATTTGTTCCACTCAGGCAAACTCCATTAGGTTGCCTGCCCCAAATCTGCCCACCTAGTGGCAAAAATAATTCCCACATCAACCAGAAGTTCCAACCCTACTCATTCCTTTGTCTCAAAAGAGATTGATCCCAATGCCTGAGAGCCCCAGTGGAGGAAATTTCCCCCAACAGGACAGGTCATTTCTGTGAGGTACAACAAGCAACTCAACACCAGTCAGCCACAGCCCAGGATCTCATTCTACTCTCGAGCAGGAGATGAACCTTATGTCATCTTTAGTCCAAACCCTCTTCACCTGTCATAGACACACTGAAAAATCCCTAATTCTGATCTCAGAACTGAAACTGAACAGGTTAAAAGCACTTATTGAACACCTGCTATGTACAGGACACTCTATTAGGGATTAGCACAGGCATGGCTGGGGGAGAGTGAAAGGCAATGACATACTAACATACTTTTAAAACTGTTCTAATTCCAATTCTATAGGTGTTCATTCAGGTTTAGTTGGCCTTTTTCTTTTCCCCATTCCTGGACTGCTTTGCCCACTGTTCTTATTAACACCTCTCTGAGAAGGTAATACAGAAAAATTTAAGTCAAGCAAGACAATTCAAAAGAATTCTTTGCTAAAATGAAAGTCAATGAGTGTATTTGAATCCCTTATTACCCCATGGTTTGGTTTTCTGAGGGTGAGGAGAGAGCACAGAGGATGTTCTGTGGCCATGCAATGGCACTTCACAAGTAAAGCGAACACTCTTGCTGCAGCTTCTAATCCAAACTTTGAGTCTCAGTTTTTCTACTTAGAGAACTAGTACTGCTGCCTTTTCCTGCCAATGATCCCATCAGTGCTCCTAAGCCCGTGTCTGCCAACCACATCTAAGTCGCCAGATGTTAGTGAAAAGACTGGTGCCTCTTCTTGCCTTAATAATCCTCTACAAATAAACAGCCAACACACAGATAACTAACCTTTGTAATCTAGGACACAGAAGTCATGGAATGTGGTGCAAGCAGGAAACCCCCATGGTGAAGTTTGTAGGTACCTCTGTTTCCCTTAGAAGTATGACTAAAGTCAAATGACTTAGACATGATCCTCCTGCCAAAGGAAAGGAACATACTAGATGGCATTTAATGAATTTTTCCAGACTTATAAATCTGATTTTTTTTTATTCTATGCCCCTAAGAGATCTGAAATTAAAGGGAAGACTTTAGATTGGCATTATTGAATTTCATAGAAAATACAGCTGTAGGAATGATGCCCTAACTTCCTATACTGAGCATTCTATTACAAAGAAAATGAATAACCATAATTCAAAAAGCTGCAGTAAATATAATGAACATCTTTTGCTAACTGTCAATATGAGAAGTAACCTATGCTGACCCATTCTTGAAGTGCTAATATTTTGTAGGTAAAATTTTCCAAGATTATTTTACTTACTATGATATATTAAGCCCCCATTCGTGTGCATCACAAGGTGTCAAGTACAGCAAGTCAAGAACAAAGGATGATGGAAAGCAATCAGTCACTGACTTAAAAAGACTGCATTTTTCAAACAATAAGCTTGTATCAATTGGTTAGTATTTCTCAAAGCACTGTTTCTTGATCCTCTGTATCAGAATCACTATAACAGCTTTGCAGAAATGCAGAGGCCTGGGTCTCAGCTAATATCTAATGGTTTAGACTCTCTGAGCAAAGGGCTATTTTACAAGGTTCCCTAGAGATTCTTAAATACATTAAAAGTTTGAGATTGCTGCCATAGGAATGATCTCAAGTCCATATCATTCGAACTCCAGTGCTGACCTCCATGAGGGAATGACTCAATTACAACAGGTTAAAATTGACTAGGAGTCTCATCCTCCCATTTCTGACTCAAGCTCAAATTCCAATTGAATTCCTTTAGCTCCTATGATTGAGAGAAAATTGGTGTGAATGTTCCTGAATTGCCTTTCAGCCACACTTGAAGAGCTGAATATATAATAGTAATGCTTGATTAATTTATATCTGTTAAAGAACCTGTTAATTTGGGAGGGGTCAGAATCAATCAACCTTTTTAATAGAGATTTTATTTCCTGTGCCATAATAGCAATGTATTCTAACTCACAAACTAAGGCCAAATTTTAGATCTAGGTCTTTTGGCCTTGGTGTGGGTTGAGATATATTGAAAAATCTCCCAACCCCCTTACCTATCTCCTGGTCCATCATTACCAACTGCTATAGATTTTCTTCCTCTGGTTTAACAAGCATTCTGGTTCTGAATCCAAATAACTAATGGCAAAGGGAAAGAAATCATCATTATTAAAACACACAATATGCCAGGCAATGATTTCCTCAGTTCTTTCTTATATCATTTATTCATCATCATCATAAACCTGGTGGTAGGTATTATTAGTCTTATTTTACAGTTGAGGATCACATGGCTACCAAATGATAAAAGTCAGATATAATGCCACATTGCTGTACTCCAAAAGGGAGCTGCCTTTATTATACCAGGCAGCATCTTCTTTCAATGCAAATAATCTTGAAGGAGGCCACTTTGTTGGTTATACTAGGGAGTAAAAGATATAATGGGCAAGTAAATGATATAATGGGGGAAAGAGTATTTTAAGGCCATCAGACTGAGTGTGAATCAAGAATGTGTCCCTCTAACTAGATGTAAAACCTTGAGCAAAGTCAATTAATTTCTCTGTGACTCAATTTCCCCATCTATAAAAGAGGATCCAGAGGATCTGACAGAAGTAACGCCCTTTTTTATGAGCTGGCCATCCATACCAAATCTTTTAATACAGAATCACAAGCATGTAATTCTGTAATATGACCATATTTTAACTACTTAAAAAAGAGCATTACTTCTATTGGACCCTGTATTTCCTTCCTAGAAGGTGTAATAGAAATTAAGAGGTAAACAATGTAAATATTTCCAACACCATAGTTAACAGTTAATGAACTTTAGTTTTTGTTTTTCCCTTTTCTTTTTTTAATATTTAAAATAAAAATATTTTTCTACACTATCACTGAGGTAGCTCCAGAAGAGAATGGAGAATCAAGAAGAATAAATCAGGCAAGCAAAGAGGACCTGGAGAGTGGAGAGAAAAGCAAGTATCAGTAGGTGAAATAAGACTATAGAAGGGAAAAATAGATAGACACCCAAACCAAACTTCTCCTATTTGTTCAATTTGTGAAGCCCATTCTAATAGAGGTCCCCCATGCCTGTCTTGAACATAGAAAATTTACTTAGCAGCAGCAGCAGCAGCATATCATAAGGAACATCTTAAAGAATTCCATGAACTCATAACATTCTCCTTAAAATATGAATTTCACTATTGCTAAACCACATTAAGAACCTTTCTTCATAACACCATACACTATAGTGACAAAATACTTGGAACTTCAAGAGTTCACCTGATTAATAAGTACCACAACACCAAGCAATCAAATGGTAAAACCATTTCTCCGCATCTCGTGTCTCAGCCAACACAATCCTGCAAAGAGAATTCCCAGCCTTGTGCTCCAAATGAGACTGTCCTTCCCCAAGTTTACCATACCTCTCAGAACTAGAGAAAAGAAGCTCTCTGAGTTCCTCCTGTTCCTCTCCCTACTTGTTACTGCCATCTACAAATCCTTGTCACTCTTCATCACTAAGTAATTATTTTAGCACCTGTTGCACAGGTTTCTTTCCATCTCAATGCCTGTCAAAAAAATTTAATGACATGACATCAACATTCTGGTGTCTCTGTTCCTCCACCTCTACAGGTCCAAAAATTGTTTCCTCTATTCAAGACCAGTCATCTATTTCATCTTATCATCACCATTAACTGCACCACCATCAAAATCTCAGCTTCAAGCTTCCCGCTCTGAACACCATGTCCTAATCTTTCAGCTCATTTATTCTACGCACATCTTCCACCAAGTTGTCACTTACAGTTACTAAGACTTTGAATTTACAGTCACCCTACTTTCCTTCTTGATAACTCTTCTCATGGCCTCCTTTATCCAGCTTCTCTCTTTATCCAGCTGAATTCCACTAGTCCTGAGTTAGAATTACTACCATGGAAATATCTTCACTCTTTCTCCCTTTTCATCGTAACACAACTACATGGCAAAAGTTCCAACTGGTAAAACCCATCAATGTGCCTATTGTAGGTCTCTATCTGACATACTGAATTTGCTAGAGTAAAATATAACAATCATGCTGTCTGATCTCCCTTTAAAGTTATGATTATGAAAATACCAGGGGTGCCAAAAATGTACACACATTTTAAGAGATGTTATCTATGTATTACCTTGCACAGTTGAATTGAAGTAGCAATGTGTAGTAAGATGTTCATTCAAAAGATAGCGTTAATCAAATGAATGCTGGTGTCACCCCATGACAGACAGGACAGTCAAAGAAATAGCAGAAGCACGGCTATCATTCAAGGAGCACAAGATCATGTGCCAGGACAATGGATAGGACAAACAAGTGAGGCTGAGGTTCCCCCACATTCTTCTGACTTAACACCACTTGACTTCTACCTATGAGGCACCTTAAAGGACATGGCGTTCTGTAGAAAACCAGCTACAATGACGGTATTTCCAGAAGAAACTGAAATGGAATGTGCTGAGATACAAGTGGACACTTTAGTCAACATTGCTTAAGCAGTAGTTCTCTGTAATCAGAAGTGTCTGGACACTGATGTAACCACTTTGAGCACCTCTTGTAATTGCAGAAGTCAAACATTACTTGTATTCATCTTTCATTATTGGTATATATTACTACAATTTTAATATAGTTTTTTCCTTTCTTAAAATGTGCATACATATTTTTGGCACCTTCTGTATCCTCTGCCCAATCCCACTGCCATCCCTCCCTACCAATTAATTGTCTACCATCCTCCTAATCATAACCTCTCATTCCTTAAAAAAATTTAACGCTTACATTGTGTCTTTCTTTCTATCACTTTTCCTGTGATTTATTGGTGATTGTAATATTAATACTCCAGAACACTATGGCATATCAGTTTCTTGATCTATTCATGACAATTGATCTTGCCCTTAATGTTACCTCAAGCGCACAGCTTAGATATTGCCATTACTAACTGAAAGTCACACTCTCAACTGCAAGGATACTATTCTCTAATCTCTAACTTATATCTTTACAGCTCACTTTCTTTTCCATACTTACTCTGAAACTCTGTTGGCCCTATGGGGACATCCAACCCATTGGTCCTACCACCCACCCTTCACAGGTCCCTTCTTCATTTTTTTATCAAATTTAGATCCAACATCCATCATTTTAATCACTTTATCTAGTTTGCTTCCTTCATACTTGTCTAATAAAACTCCAACCTGTTAAAACCTAACTCCATGCCCACTGCACATCTGCAACTGAGCAGCTAAATGTGGCTAGATAAAAACCATGCTGATTGTTTTTTCAAGTATGACCTCAAATCTCATGAAGGTTAACTCTGCCCTTCTTTATATTCCTCTGACTTTCCCATTCTGAAGATACCTCTTCTCTCAATTTTTTTTCTTTTCCCAGACCTCCACACTAGTTATATCCTTATTCTTAGCTGAAAAATTTGCCTCTTATTTTCCTAAAATCAAATCATTTAAAAATAATTTCCATCACATTAGGTGGTAAACTTATTATACAAGAAGTTGACAATGCACTGTAGAATTGTATACCTGAAACCTATGTAATTCTTGCTAACAGATGTCACCCCAATAAAAAAAAAATTTCCATATCCTTCCTACACCAAGTTTACCAACTTACCTATATCTGTATCCATACCCTCTACCTTATCCTCCTATCATGTGGGTGAACTAACTGTCATACTTCTATCTAAAGCTAACCTGTCTTAATTATCTGGATTTCATCACCTCACCCCTGCCCAAAGACTTTGCTCCTGCAATATCCCCTTTCCCAAACGCAACATGAGTTTCCCCCGCAGTGTACAACTAGGCTGTAATATCTCCCACCTTAAAAATACCCTCCTTAATCCCACAATCTTCCCCTAGCACCTGGCCCACTTTTCTACTCTCATTTGTAGCAAACGCCTCACAAGAAATGGCTGTGATAGCTGTCTTCATGTTTGCAGCATCCCACTAACCTCACTCACGTCGTCAAACCCAATCACCAGTACTTGGTCTCCTTCCTACTCCAACTCTCAGTAGCACTGAGCACAGTTAATCTTGTCCTCCTTAAAACACTTTCTTCTCTTGGCTCCCAGAACAATATACTTTATTGCTTTGCCTCCTGCTTCATAAGCTGCTCCTTCTCCATCTACTTCGCAGAATCTTGCTTCTTTTCTTAATCACACTGTGGTGCGTGACCAGGGCTCAAGTCCAGACCTTCTCACCTAAGACTGCAGCTACTCCTCAGGTGCTCTAATTTAGTACATTAGCTTAATATTCTATCTATATGAGTTTGACTCCCAAACCACCATCCATGACAATTCAAATTCTAGATGTGCATTTCTAATCACCTACAGGACACCTCTTAGCATCCCCAAAACCCAACTCTTGATTCCTACCCCACAGATTTTAAAACAGCAGTGTCCAACCTTTTGGCTTCCCTGGGCCGCCCTGGAAGAGGTATTGTCTTGGGCCACACATAAAATACACCAGCACTAACAATAGCTGATGAGCTAAAAAGGTCCGTGCATAATTTTCATAATATTTTAAGAAAGTTCACAAATTTGTGTTGGGCTGTATTCAAAGCCATCCTGGGCTGCAGATTGGACATGCCTGCTCTAAAACACCTCACTCCCCACTCCCTCAATAAATGAGAGAACATTCCATCACTATTCCAACTATCCAACCAAAAACCTAGGGGCAGTATTTGATCTTTCCCTTTCTCAGACTTGTTACATTCAATCCATCATCAAGACTGGTTCACAGTATGACCTCAAAGCATACATATGGAATGAATGAATAAACTAATAAACAAGCAAGTGAGTGCAATTGCTTTGTGTCAGGAGTAAAAATTATGAAAAGCTACTCCTAAAAGCCCAAAGATACAACCAACAGCATTCATTCTTAACATGCTTTTTAAAGAACTTAAAAGGAAATGAAACCTGTAATAAATATGCTGAGATTTATAGCAAGAATCTTTACTTCTCAAATTTGGTAACTTCCCCTTAAATTACTGGTACAGTCTGACCAGTACTGCTATTTTGGGAGTTCTAATTTCTCTTCTGTTAACTAGTTTAAGTAAGTTCTGACATACCGCATTTTTAAGTCCTTGTAGTAACTGCCAACCACTGACTTTGTAAATGCTCAGGTGAAAACCTAGAGAACAAAAATTAATTAAACCAATTTTCTAGATAAAAGAAGCAATAGCTTTGGTGTGCCAAAGCAGAAAGATAGTAAGTCATATCAAATTATCTCTGGGGACAACCTCTGAGGAAGGGATAAATAAGGTGTTTTCTCCAACTTAATATTTTAATCCAATATTTTCTACTTACTTTAAAACTCAAATTCAATTAAAAATATAAACAATGTTTTTAGAGATGAGAAGCATTAATTTGCTTTTCTTCTGGTACACAAATAACATTAGTGTCTATAAAAATGATTTTGGTCATTGCTTTTTCAATAAAGGAGAGAAAACACTGAGTCAGGGTTGACTCACATATTCATTAGCATCTCAGGTTTGCTGACTGTCATCCACATTCCTTTTAGCTCTTTTAAACGCAGAAAGGACTTAACAGATGATAAGTACATAAACCATACACTTTAATAAAATTTTGTCTTAAGGTAGCGGTTCTCAATCTGTGGGTTGAGACCGGGGGTCGAACGACCCTCTCACAGGGGTCGCCTAAGACCATCGGAAAACACATATCAGATATTTACATTACAATTCATAACAGTAGCAACATTACAGTTATGAAGTAGCAACAAAGATAATTTTATGGGGGTCACCACAACATGAACTGTTTTAAAGGCTCGCGGCATTAGGAAGGTTGAGAACCACTGGTCTAAGGTCTAGGTTGCAAATTTACTTCCCACATGGACAAGTCAGTCACGAGACCTTTAATCTTGACATGGCCTCCCACTGAAGCACCCAATGGTCACAAGTTCACCGAGAATGCAGAAAAGTACCTATCCACCACCCCTGGCAAATCATTTCATAACAAATACATTCTTGACAGGAAGTCTACAGGATTATTTTGAAAACTCTCTCACCTTGGTAATAAACTGAGTCATTTCTGTTTTTCCATCTGCAGTATAACAAAGCTAACGCAAATGAAAGGATAAAAAAGCCATGGTGAAAGAAAGTGAAGGAGCAAATGACTTGGAGAGGAGCAGAAACTTTCAATATAAGAAGATGGCAGTCAGAGAAGACCTCTGTGTCCACTGAAGGCATGACTGAAAGTGTTACATGAAGCACACCTTTTAATCTTCTGACGGAAATTCCTGACAATAAATAGACACGAAGAAAGCTATTAATAAGACGTGGTTATTTCTTCACTAGACAGGGACACGTAGTGGTTAACCATGTGGATTCTTAGAGTCATTTATGAAAGCAACAATTGCTGAACAAAGGACTTCGTGTACCTGCTCCTGCAGAAATCATGAAAGACTACCACTCAGTCAGAGCCTTCCACTATATGACTAATTATGTGGCTTTGAAGTTAACTCCTCTTCCTTCAGTTTTCTCCCTGGGAAAATGGATAATAATAGCACCTCTCCCACAGGGCTGATTTAAAGTTTGATGATAATAATAGCCAACACTTGTTAAGTGCTTACTGTGTGCCAGATACTATTAAAGTACTTTAGCAGTATAAATTCACTTAATCCCTAGAGAAACTGTAAGAGGAGGTAGATAGGATACTATTGTTACTTTTATTTTGTAGAAGAGGAAACCAAGGCACAGAAATGTGCTCCAGGGACCAGTCATGCATTAGCATGACTCAGGAGTTTGTTAGAAATGCAGATTCTCAAACCCCATCTCAGATTACTGAATCAAAATCTGCTTTTTAATAAATCTACAGACAATTCCAATACATGTCAAAGTTTCAGAAGCACTTGACTATACCACCTGGCTGGAGGTGAGAGCAGGTTTTGAACTTCACAGGTCTCACTCCACAACCACTGTACTATTGTGTCTCTTTGTATTGGAGAAATCACACAAAGTGCCCAGCATGCACAGGTCATAAGTAGTGATTATCATTAAGTATTTTAGGGATGGTTTGAACGTGGTTCTACGTGGAAGCAAAAGAAAGTATATACTGAGCACAGCCTAAAACAAACAGACAAACAAAGAATTGAAAATATCACTAACATTTAGCACTGATAAATTTCAATCACGGAATTCTAGAACTTCAACATTAAAAGAAAACATGAAGGGCTAGGAATTCAAATATCCTGTTTTGGAAATTGGTGCTGAGAGAAAGATGAAGTAATCTGACAAGGTCAAACAATAAATTAGGGGCATAGCAAGGACTTGAACTTGGACTTCATAGATAGGTCCTCAATCATGCAATTATTACTGGCTTCTCTTTATTCCTTACTACTATACAGGTCGAAAAAGGCAATTGAATACGTAGCAATTACAAGATACAAATGGTGTCACATTAATGTTTAAAGTGCTCTGCTGACCACAGAGGTTACTTTAATATCTATGAATATAAAATATCTTCATAATGTGTTTCTTCAGAAACAAGTTGTTTACTGGCTTCATAGCAGATTTTCTCATGGGTATTTTCCTGGTATTTTGCCAGAACACTGATGCAAAATTGGGGTTGTGTCATATTGTATACTTTGGGCAACAGTGTACCTAGCCTTCCTAACAAGCTCTTTTTTTAATCTAACATTAATTCTTATCATTCTATCCATCTTTATAGGAAATTTTTTAAAGAGTGACAATGCTTTGATCTTCTCTCCATACACAAGGGTCCCCATCTCATAAACATTTGTCTTCCGATTACAGCAGCCAAATTTTATTTTCTCCCTGCCAGCTCACTAATAATTTCTTCACCTCTGTAAAAACACCTACCTTTGACCATTAATTTTTCCTCTTATCTCTACATTCTCCCAAAATACTCAATCATGGAAAACACATTCAGATTACTATTTTAGCAAGCTACTTTATTCTTCCTTCAAAATGTTAAAATTCACTTCTCCCAAAAAGTCTTCTCCTGAGAGGATCCAAGATGGTGGAGTAGATAAATTCTGTGCTTGTCACAGGAGGAGTCCTGTGACCACATTAAAATTACAACTAAATTATAGAACAATCAACTTGGAGACCACAAGTCCTATATCTAAAAACGTGAAGAAGAAGCCCCATAGAGACTGGTAGGAGGGGCAGAGATGTGAAACGGGCTGACCCCCACACCTGAATGTGGTGGTTAAGAATGGCGAGGGAGGCTGCCCCAAAGAAACAAGGGGTCCCAGGCTCACATCAGCTTGAAGTACCAGTGCTGGCAAGATGAGTCCCCACCACATCTGCCTGTAAAAAATACACAGTGGATTCTGACCATTTGGCTAAGATGAAAGGCTACGGGAAACCCAGACGTCCACTGAAAGGGATCACACACAGACTTACTCTCTCACAAGCACTCTTCCTGGGCTCTAGCAAATTGGTGCAACCCCTATAGAAAACAGTTTAGAGGTTCCTCAAAAAATTAAAAATATAACCACTTTATGACTCAGCAATTCCACTCCTGGGTATTAATTTGAAGAAACCAGAAACACTAATTTGAAAAGAAACATGCACCCCTGTGGTCACTGCAGCACTATTTACAATAGCCAAGACATGGAAGCAACCCAAGTGCCCATCAATAGATGATTGGATACAATGCAATATTGCTCTGTCATAAAAAGGAATGAAGTCTTACTATTTGCAACAACATAGATGAACCTAGAGGGTAAGATGATAAGTGAACTAAGTCGGACTGAGAAAGACAAATATCATACAAGTATGACCTCACTTACATGTACAATCTAAAAAAGAAAATAAACAGACAAAACAGAAACAGGCTCCTAGACACAGAGAGCAAACTCATGGTTACTACACTTGCGGGGCTGGGTGAGAAAGCTGAAGGGATTAAGAAGTACAAATTGGTAGTCACAAAATAGTCACGGGGATGTAAAATACGGTATGGAGAATATAGTCAATAATACTTTTAAAACTATGCATAGGGTCAGATGGGTACTAGACTAGTCATAAGTTACTAGATGTCTAACCAATACTCTGTATACCTGAAACAATAGAAAATAATATTGAATGTCAACTATAAAAACAATAGTCATAGGAATGTAAAGTACAGCATAGGGAATATCGTCAATAATGTAATAACTAAGTACGGTGTCAAATGCGCAATGTACTTATTGGGGTTATCACTTTGTAAGGTCTAATCACTATATTGTTTTGTACACCTGAAACTAATAAAAAACTAAACAAACAAACAAACAAATAAATAAATGTCATGGGAATACAAAGTACAATATAGAGAACATAGTCAATAAGGTTGCAACAACTACAAAGTATATAATGCCAGGTGGGTCCCAAACTAATCTGATCAGAGGGGATATCACCACATAAATTATATAAATGTCTAACCACTATGCTGTACAGATGAAACTAATATAAAATAATACTGAATGTCAACTGTAAATGAAACCCATCTTTAAAAAAGTCTTTACTAACATGAATTGTTGAGGATAACCAGGCATTTTATTAACTTTTATCACACAATGTTATCTATACAGGCAGCTACTGTCCCTTATGACTTATTACTGAGTTTTAATTTGGATGGTTTGCTGCTCCTGATCCTCCCCTCCCCCACGTGTTCACTACTCTCTGTGGTGATTCAGGATTTGCTGTGCACATTTATCGAGAAGTAGTTTTGCCTTCTCTTAGGAGAAAGTTTATATCCGCCCTTTCTAGACTGTAAATATTTTTCCCTCAAGTAATTTCTTCAAGAACTTAAAGAAGTAGAAAGGTTAATGTATGCTCAACTCTATTAAAAATTAACAGAAAAAAAACTGGAACTCTATTTATCAAAATACTAACAGTTTGGTTATCTAAGGACATTTGGATATGGATGATATTAATCTGTTTACTATTGCTTTTCTATGTTGCAAGATTAATAAAATAGCATACTAACACTAATTTTTAAAAGATCAAACTTACTACAAACAGAAATTTGATTCATATTAGCATGTGGATAGTAATCCCTAATACATTGACACAAACATCACACCAAAAATCAAACAAAAAAATTTTTTAAACATTTAAAAAGATAAAAACCCATCCAACCTACAAAAGTTGAGACTGATAGGTAATCACAAAATAGAAAAAATTAGATTAATATAAAACTACATAGAATTCCACTCACAGTATGTTCCAACTTGACATCATGAAAGAGAAATCACGATAAATAAGATGGTAGAAAGATCTTTGTTATTGCCCTAAATCATCCATGACACCAAAGGACAGCAGTATGTATACCCTACAAGGCCCTCAGTGGGTACAGGTGCCTTACAAGCTGATGCATGTCCTTACCAAGAGCCACTCGCACCATCCCTCCTTATCCCCCACCCAGGATCAGGTCTCAGACAGCTAATATAGGCATGGACAGCCCGTACTCTGGACAGAAACAGCCTACACTTGAAGGACTCGCAGTACGACAGGAACGAGAACACATGCAGGGCTGGATCTTAATGGTGTTCATGTAAGGGAGGAGATAAAACCAGACAAAGGAGAATTTCTTGGAAAGGGGGATCAGTCCTAATACACTACTGGGATGCTTTCTTGAAACTTAGACATGATGGGTCTGCACCAAAAGGACATGCCAGAACTCTCTTAACATAATGCTAAGAAAGGGGTCAGAAAACTCAAGAAGGTTGGAACAGGAAAGTGGATTTATTATGGCACAATCCAACCCAGGTCTACATCCCCTGGGAAGGGCCCGATGATACCTCTTCACTAGAGCAACAGACTGCATGGGTGGGCATGAGGGGGACCTTTAAAACACATCTTTAAGAAACTCAGTAAGAATATCCTCTGAAATACAGTACTGACAGCAGAAGATGGTACCATACAGCTCCTCCCTAGTGCCCAAAGGGAAGACAGGATTCCAGAACAGTAGGGATCAGGCGTTGCCATTTAATTGCACGAGCAAGGTGGACGTAGTTACTAAGTCATAAGGTCAGAAGTGCATAGCAGTAATTTGCTGATTAACTGATAGAATAATAAAAATATTCGCCCTGACTCCTACATACTAACACCAATCCCTCAGCCTATATATAAATGCTCTTGGGAAAAGGAGACACTAAGTGTTTCCTCTGTCATTTGGTTGGAAGAGAAAAACCTATCCCCATGTCAAAGACTCAGTTAAGACATCAACTCAAAGAAAACACTCCAAAGTTGGGACACTGCCCTCCATAATGTGATATATGAGCTGAACCAACAGCTGAAAACTGACGGTGTGTGCTCAGCGCTGTCACGCCTGGGTCTCAGGAGCAAGGAGCAGAAATCGGACTGGCCCCCCTCCTCACTCCTATGCTCCGTTTTGTACAATGCGTTCCATTTGCTTCTCACGCCGGCGCTTCTCTGTTGATGACAAAGCAAGGGGCACCATGGGAACCAACTTGGTGTCCACATATGGAGAATTGTTCCTTGTGGGGAAAAACTTTGACTGCTGGGGGTGGGGACTAATGAAAAGCCATTTCCCCTGATGTGCATTTCATTCTGTTCCTCGGAGGCTTCCGTGGGATTGAACAACCTATCTTCCTCGATCATACATCCTTCTTTGGGCTTTTCCTCCTTGTTTGCTTCACTAGCCCTGTCCCTCACTCCTGCATTCTGCATTAACAGTCCCCAGTCAAGCAATGCCCATAAGTACTCAGACTCTGCTTTCTGGAGAAACCTGAGTAGGAGAGGTCCTGTGTTAGTAGTTTTCCTAGAAAAAATTAAATTTGCCCCCAAACATTATTAGCTTTTCCTCTGCTAGAAACAAGGCTTCTAGCAATCTTCTTTCTTTCTTTCTTTCTTTTTTTTTTTTTTTTTTTTTGCATGTGGGTAGCTCCCTGACTGGGAATCGAACCCAGGCCACAGCGCTGACAGCGCCGGCACCAGAGCCTTAAGCCACTACACCACCAGGGAACTCCCCTTTCTTTTTTTAAAACTATGTTAAGGTACAACTTACATACAATGGAGTGCACTGTATGTATTATACAACTCAATTCATTTTTACATTTGCATATTCTTCTTGCCAATAAACTTTAAAGATAAATTTCTTCCCCCAAAAAATAATTAAACTCATATCTGCCCAGGAGCTTCATTGCATGTAGATCTATTCTCTTCTTTCTATAGATAAAGCACTGCTCTAGCTCAGGCCTTCAGCATCTCTCACAACAACATCCTTCCAACAGGCTTACTCCAGTATTAGTTTCCTTTAATCAGTCCTTCACTGTTACCAGAGTAAATGATCTCAATGGCAAATATGATCTTGGCACTCATTCCTCTGCTTAAAATCCTTCAATGGCTCCTCATCACTTAAATGAGGTTCCTTACCCTGGTACACAAGACTCTTCAGGATCCAACCCCTGCTTACCTTTCTAATTTTACTTTCTGCCACTTGTCAGCAATTCTTGCCTTACTACTTATCATCTGTCACCTCCTACACTGGCTTTGCAGTTCTCCTAGCTAGAATGACCTCTCCTCCATTTTGCACTGCCCCTCACCCCTCCCTATCTACCTAAATAAATTTTACTCATCTATTACACTTTCACTTATAGCTGCCTCATTCCAGAAAGGCTCGACTAGCTTCCTCCTCCAAAGTTCTATCCTAGATACCCTGTGCATATCTCCCTAGTTGTACTAATCATTTGATATTTTATGTATCAGTTCTCCCATGTGTTTGCTTCTAAAGGCAAGTATCAGGCCCTATGCATCCCTATATTCCCAGTGCATGGTATATTACATGAGTCTTAATACGCAATCAATGCTTTCTTTGAGTGACTACGTTAAAGGGGAAAAGAATCTTTTAGACACTTCATTGCAACTAATTAGTTTCTAAAAATTTAAACAGAACAGCTTTTGACAAAATCAAATCCCACATATTCCAATTT
This sequence comes from Lyroderma lyra, assembly GCA_004026885.1. Classification (NCBI taxonomy): domain Eukaryota; kingdom Metazoa; phylum Chordata; class Mammalia; order Chiroptera; family Megadermatidae; genus Lyroderma; species Lyroderma lyra. The sequence continues at coordinate 606,145 of PVJL010000033.1, forward strand.
CTATGTTACAGTAAACAGATCACCCCTGTAATCATGTTTGTCTTCCTACCCTGATGGTACTCAAGCATCTGCTATTGAATGATTAAACTGCTCTGTGCCTGGCATTATCTTAGCCTGAGGCACAGCACTCTAAGGTGTCCTGGTTGCCCACAGCTCTCTGAGTCACTGTGGAGCCATTCTCACTGATGCCCTGTGGCATCATAGGATGCAAACTACTGGGTTCTACTTTTCCATGTCCCTAGTAGTCACTTAGTTACTGCATACTTTTTCATGTCTCTGCTTGATATTCTAGTTCCTCAAAGTCCAAGTCTTCTACCCTTTGTCCTCATCTTTTAGAAACTATTTCTTCCAGCTGCACCTGGGTTGATTGCTTGACCTTTGACTCTCTCTCTGAGTCACCTGTCCCAGATCTTGGGCTTGGTTTGGACCAAAGGTATGTGTGTGCTATCTGTCCTTCATATCTTTTGGCCTGGAATCCAGTTTTATACCTTCCTTCAGATTCGTTTTATATTGATTTGTCTGGATGTAATTACAACCCTAACCTTCCCATGGCCAGTTTCACCTCTCAGAAACTAGGACAGAAAATCCCAAAATTATTCAGCTATTGTGTAAATCAATTATTTTATTATATTGAGTTTGTTTAAAGTGATTCAAAGCAGAACAAAGTTTTGGAGTGAATTCAGCGGTAATAACTCTCTTGGAGTGGACTCAACAACTCACCAAATTTTCTGACATCAAGGACCTGACAGTTCGGCTTGGGAAGGCCACCAAACAAGCTCTTATGAAGTCACCAGAAAAGGTACATTTACATGACAGCCACTTCATAGTTCATCATCCTCCCTCTAGTAATCTGCCTTAAATTATTTCTTTGACTTAGTTTATCCAAATGTCCTAAAATGCAAACCATTTTTGCTTTCCCCACAATCTCTGGAATTACATTGATAGAAAAAGGAAATAGAAATTTTGTCCCAAAGACTGGGGCATTATTTACATATTTATATATTAACAATGTTTCCTTTATGTGTACCATCAATTTGTTGATGTTTCCCTAACTCATCTGCATCCTTCCTTCAAGCAATAAATTACTTCCCAGTTTAACAACGCCTCCTTATTGTGCACAGGGTAACGTTTAGTAAATCATGTATGCCTGTCCCCTGCTTCGACAGATACTATGGAATTTGGCTATCTGCTCTAAGATCTGCTTCCTTGCTTCTCCTTTTTTCAATTCCCTGGAAAACTAAGACTGCGATTAATATGGATGCCCAAGCTATTTTCTCACCAGTCATTTCTAAATCACAACAGGTAAATACTCAACTGGTCCTCTTTGGATCTTTGGCTGTTTTTAAAGAAACATTTTTCTGCACATTTCCTTGTTATTATTTAGCTATGGTAAAGTCTACCAAGTCACTGAATTGTTTGGTCTGCAGCTTTTTGGGGAAGAGAATTGTGCTTTGCTGAGTAAAGCAAAGAATTTTGCATTCTCCGTGTTGAAGATGAGGTATTGATCTTTTTTTTTTTTTTTAGTGATATTTGCTTTGGCAGTACGTGCTACTGCTGAATTTTGTTTTTTTCAAATTGAACACTTCACAAATGGATTCAAGATGGCCTTCTATAACAACCAAATAAACCACCAGTACATGAATAAAATATTGATTATATCTTCCTTTCCCCCATTAATTTGAACTTTACATCTAGTTTTCAGTTTTTATTTAATGAGATGGCATTATACCCACATTGATTACAGCCTACAAATGTTTTCAATTAAAATTTCAACATAAAAAATTGTTCTTTGTTTCACTGTAATGGGCTGAAAAAAAATGCTAAAGTGCCATTTTCAAAATAATTTGATATCAATAGCTTATCAGTGACTTTTTCATGAACGCAGGACAATCTCATTGAAATATTATCTCATGAACTGCCACAAAATAGCTGAGAAAATAGATTTTTGTCTGGCTCACAAATTAGCTCTTGATTCAACTGAAGAAAGGAATTTGAAAACATTCATAAAACTTGTCTCAGCTTATGGAGAAAGGTGCTTATTTAACTCATGTTCTCCCACTTAGACCATATGAATGAACTCTTTTTCATATTGTGATTGCAGTCAAGGGTCCCAGAAACAACATCCCAGTATCATCCTCATCATAATCATAATCATAACCATCACCACCTGTGTATCCTCAACCACAAGGTAGGCAAAACAAGACTGAAACCAGGGATTTACAAAGGGTTGATTCTAAAAAAGGGTGTAAATACAGTTCCAAGTTAATAGTGTCAAAAATTAAAAGGAAGGACCTGGCAGTGGATCAAAGCTGAGATTAGTTATCAGGTTTCAATATAAAGATAGTAAGAACTAAGTGAGGGCAAGTACAGCTGACACAAGATCCTGTATCTTGACTTTAGAACTAAGGCGTTTTCATGGCTATTGTCATCAACCATCACAGGATACAAAGTACTAATATGGGTATATATTTACATTTTAGGAGAACAAAAGAAAATGACAATAATGGTAAAAAAAAAATTGACACCAGGGAAGAAAAATGAGAGTCCTACAGAAGGATTGTATTTGGGGTTAAACTCCCTTTAAATCCTATAGAGTGATAGACACACTGGATTAAACTATATTGTCTTCAAAACAAGCTTTTGTTGTGTTGATACTATGTGTCTTACACTATAGAGGAAGGACTGGGCTCAAGAAGTTTAAGCCTATTCCCAAGAGCACTCAGCTGAAAGTCACGGGGAGAAATGACTACCACGTTCAATGAATGTAAAGATCATTTGTTAAAGTACAGATGTCAGCGCTTCTCAAACTTAGCCTTAAGTTAATATTACCCAAAGATCTTTGTAAAACTACCTCTGCTTGTGCACCACTCAGGGTCAGTTGAATGAATCTCTAAAGGAACCAAATATCAGTACATTTAAAAAGTTCCTCATAAATTAAAAAGTACAAATTGGTAGTTATATAATAGTCACAGGGATGTAAAGTACAGCATAGGGAATATAGACAATAATATTGTAATAACTATGTACAGTTTCAGATGTGTTGTTTCATACCCCTGAAACTAACAAAATAAACTAAAAAAAAATTTTTTTTAAAGTTCCCCATGTAATTACAATGTGCAGCCAAGGTTGAAAACACTGTGCTGGTAGAAGGCTACCTAAATGCTATAAATTAATAGGCAGTAAAAAGGTCACCTGTCCAGTATACAAAATAACCAATATATCCAAAGACCTTATTGACAGAGTTCCTGGAACTGGCCAAAACAAATATTTTTGGCCAGAAGCATCTCAGCAGATGATTCCTTTCAGCATGTTTATAGCTAATTCATAGCTCAAAAAGGAAGTTGAAAAACCATGATAAGTGGATATAACTTCCTGATAAAAACTCAGAATTGCATAGATATTTCCTGTAGGAAATATCTAAGTTAATTGAGGCATAAGAATTCACTTGAAAGGGCACAGCAAGAAAATAAACAGTTTAAAATTTGTCCTTTCCTTTTGAAATAAGGCCTCTCTACTTTTCAGAATAATTAAGTATCTAATTCTTTAAGCCATGTAGAGAATAAGATCAAGATAGAGGTCAAGCTGGAGTCTTATAACAAGCATAGAGCTTTTTTAAACACTGGGATTGAAAGATATCACTTAGAGAGAGAGGATAGCAATAGAAGAGAAAAGTGCCTAGGAAGGAACTTTAAGGGCCTTAAGAACCCCTTATGAAGGAGTGGCAAAAAGGTAGAAGGAAAACAGGAGAATGTAGGGACTTGAAGCTACTAGAATGAAAGGTTTCCATGAGTGTGGAGGGTCCATCCGATCAATCACTAATGAGAAATCGCAGAAGATGAAGACTGAGGAGTGTTCATTGCATTTGGTAATGTGGGTGTCACCAGTGACCTCTGACATTTTTTCCATCCACTTTATTCCAACTGTACAATTATACCTCCTATTGATGGCCAAAGAAATTGGAAATTCTAACCTAGATTAATTTTACTACTGGCAATTTCGAAGTTCCTTTTAGCATGACCTAAACCTCAGTTCTTTTGGAGGTGGAGAAAACAAGTTAGAAAAGCTAAACTAGAAAAGAAAAACTATGTTATTTAAATTTATCTTTCCAATTTTGAAAAAATTTGAATACTTCTAGTTAATTCTCTTGATTCATAAAAATTTTAAATAAAGTGTGCTTTAACTTTTTAAATTTATTTACATCAAATGTTTGTACATCCAACTGATGGAAGAACTGGTGTCCACTGCCCTAGCAATCCCCCATTAGTTGTGTGTGTTTGGAGGAATTGTGTCAGTACAGTTTGCAAGGTTAAGGCTTGGTTAATCCAATATGACAACGTTGGTAGTCACTAATGAAGAGGAGACAATACCGGAAATCTTTGGAAAAGTTGAGGCCTACTAAGAAATGCAAGTTGCTGTGTGATTTTTGTTTTGGAGGGTGTGTATGGGAGTGAGTTTGTGTTGAATGGCAAAAGTGTAGAGGTTCTTTTTCTGAAAATGATATTTAAACGAAAAGCAAATGAAAAGTTTAAAATTTGCTAGCCCAAACATGAGTGATCATTTTAAAACTTCGTGCAAGGATACCAAAGATTTGTTTGTTTTATTTTGAGCACATACACAGATAATGCGGTTAACTGTTACGTGTTTAGTAACACTAAGCAATCATTCCCTACAAATTCTTTAGATTGCATATTTTGTACTGTCAAAAACTGTTTAAAAACAAAAATAAAAACAATCATCCCCCCCCAAAAAAAATGTTTGTAAATGACAAGATGCTCTTTAGAAAATTGTGGTTGGAGGCATATTTAGTAAAGTGTGGATTTGGGGCCATTATTTACTAATTCTTTTAAAAAGTAGAGTCATACTATATGCTTTCAATGGTATGACATTCTGGACAGTAAAGAGTAAAAATATGACTGGCTGCCAGGTTTTCAGAAGGAGGAGGGGTGGATTAAATAAGTGACGCACATGGGGACTGGTCGGGCAGTAAAACTATTCGTAGGATACTGCCATGGTAGACACATAATATTATGCACTTGTCAAAAACCATAGGACTTCACAGAACAAAGAGTGAACCTTAATGCATACGATTTCTTTTTTAATCATTGGTGATCTCAGGAAGAAATCAGATTAGCACCAAAAAAAAAAAAAATCTAACTGTATTACAAATGTACGGAATAATCTCACAGAAGGGGAGCAGAGGGGGAGCAGGTGCTGATGTAGGTAAATTTAGAAACAGTGGTGTCTGTAAGACTAAAGGCAAGGGGGTGGGAGAGGAGGGAGGGGAAGCTAAATATAAGGTGATGGAAAGAGAACTCAAAAACAAATTAAATTAAATTAAATTAAAAAAAAAAAGACTAAAGGCAAAAGAAACTGCTTATACGTACTGTACTGTAACTGGTAGAGCTATTTCCCACAGGAGTACAAGGGTAGGGAATAACAATTCCGATTCTCCTTACATGGGTACTACCATCGAACAATAAATAAATGCATAGCAGACGGTAGGAGCCAGGCTTCTCAATGCTGGCATGGGAGGTACAGAAGAGCAAGAGAACGGTGCTAGTAGGATCCGTTGCCCTCCCTATGCCGATCCATTTCTATGTGGACACCCACAGGTAATGGTAATACACTGGGTCCCACTTCTTATGTGACCGTGGTTGCAGCTTCCCAAATTTGGAAATAGAAACTCGAACAAGTTTCATTAAATAGAATATTTGTGCCTTATACACTGGGCTACATGTTATATTTTTTAGAAGTTAAGATTTTAAATTGTGAAATTCAAATAAGTTTTAGTGGATTCTATGTTACCTCACAATTAGTGATTGCATATCTGGAAGATTTACTAATAAAAATGCCAAAATCCAATAACTTCTTGACAGCTACAGAAGCCAAAATTCAAGAAAGTTCTCACTGGGAAAATAACTTGTGAGGTTTCTACTCAAATAACATGTATTAGATATGTCAGCAAAGTACCTGAAGTTAGTTGTCCAGTCTCCAGAACCTGCTTTGTTTCTGACTCCTGGGTGAGAGGCAGAGGACCAGGCTCATGAGCTGACTGGGGCTGTGTCCTCCTCTTCAGCAGGGCTCATACAGGGCTCCTCTGCATGGCTCTCCGCTCCCAGTTCTGCATGGGAGGAGATGAGAATGCAATGAAAATCTTCATTTTACCATAAAACAGAAAAGCCTGCACTATGAGTCCTAAAATGTCATCTTATTTCACTGGAATTTTAATTATCTTTTGATATTTAATTCCTGAGAACTGGTTTGAAGTTTACACACTTGAAATTTTAGATAGTTGGATTTATGGTTGCATTGGATATGCATAAAATGGAATCCATTTTTCCTTCTCAAATTCTTTGGAAATTAAAGTAGTCTACCCTTACCTAGTGCTAGGATCTTAGAGCAAGACTGAATTTTACAAACCATCTTACCTACTTCCCTTTCCCCATTGGACTGTTGGGGGAAAAAGGCCCAGACCGAGTTGTTATTGGCTTCATAACAGGCATTTGTTGTACTAGATGTGGAATGTACATTATATCATTTAGTCTGCCCAAGAACTTCATGCAGAATTCAATATTCCCTAGTTTAAAAATGAGCAAATTAAATTCCAAAAGGTTAAGTAAAATAACTGAGTCACTCTGGAAGTCTTTATGGAAACTCGAACTCAGAGCTATGATTCAAAGGCTGTTCCTTCTCCAACACCATACAACTCAAACAGGTGACAGGCTGTTAAGCCAGTATGGACACATCATACTTTTCATTAACCTCTAATTAAACATAACATTTCCTCCTATTATAAATATGGACTAGGAGCCACTAGTAACCACAGGTATTCGGGCACCTATAACTTCATCTCCACTGGAAATCTCAAATATTTTATTATCACTGTATATTAATAGATGTTGCAAATACCAGAAGTATCATTTATGCTCATCACTACTATAAAATTATGCAGTCATTCAGTCTGTGTTCTAGATCTTGTTTTTAATGGATTAATGAAACATATATCACAAATCTTCAAAAATATTGGTATCTTTCCATAATGTTGGTTTTGCTTGATATTTTAAGTGTGTACTTTTATACATTAAAATTTTTATTCTGCAAAGAGACCTTATAGATTTCATAAGATTGCCCAAAAGTTCATGACACTAATAAGATTAAGAACCACTACCTAATGCCATATCATTAGGAATATTTTAATACGTGATGGCATACAAAGTGGTTTTGTTTACTGCATTTTGATTGAACTAAGACCCAATCTATTACCTAATAATCCCCAAACTGGGCATCACATATTTCCCAAATAACTTCTCATAATATATACCCCATGAAGGGATCTCTTTTGGTTAACTGATAAATCAGGCTTCCATACTTGCATCATCAGAGAAACTCATTTATTCTTGCTACTTCACCTGTTCTTAAATACTGAGAAGGTCTATAATGGGATTTCACGGGTACCAGGAAAGATTTTGTTCCCATCTTCCTTCTTCCTCTACTAGATTCATGCTAATTATTGAGGTCTGTAAATCCTTTAGGAATTTAGAGTTTAGGAGAACCCTTTCAAAAAATGTTTGTATCATGGTGAGGGATTAGAATTAACAGTGAAGTGCCCTCTAAAAAGAAGACCATCATTAACAATCACACAGAGGTATAAATACCCGGCAACCGACCTTTGCCCAAAGGAAAGTTTTAACAGAACTATGCTATCAGAAAGAGGCAGCAAGAAGGAAGGAAAAGAGCCCAGCAAGAGAAACAGGGCACCAAGGTCTTCTCAATTTTGCCTGCAGTCAGCTCTGAACTTCAATGCTTCACTTACTTCTAGTTATTGTAACTTGAGTTCCTCAGTTTCTCAGTTGTCAACAGGAATATTAATATGGTGCTTGCTACTCATGTATAGGCTGTGTGGTAGAGACCACCAGCCTCCTGGGTATCAAATGTTTTGCATTCACTTAAGCAAACATCATATGCCACAATCAGTAATGGCAAAACCATGTCTTCATTATGATGGATCTCACCGTGACCTGTCCTTTCCCTCTCTCATAATACGGTTCTTCAATCTCTGGGCTTCCCACAACACAGGAAGAGTACAATTACATGTGCTTTTAGGCTGACTCATTTTCTGATGGTAACAATCAGTATTCAAGTTAATTAGGAAGATTCTTTTGATGTCTTTTATTTCATCCACAATTAGTCTCCTGCTGTATATATATTTTTAAATAAACTCCCAGCCCATGGTAGGATGAGAAGGAATAATTTTACTATCTTCATTTCTATCTGGTTTCAGGGAATTGCTCATCATCTGGGTGTTTCTCCCTTTAAAAGCCTATAAAAATAGAAGACATTTGAAGAGAGAGATTCAGTTACTCTGAGCTGCCTCTGATCATAGAATTTTGAATCTGGGACCAAATGGGGCCCTGATATGAGAAAGGTCAAAAGTCTCAGAATGCTCCCTCTCTTTTGGGTCAATTCCCTGTTTCCACCATGTCTCTATTGAAATTCAAGTTGAATTTTCAGACTCTAGGACAGTGGCACAGATGAATCTATTGATTAGCCAACATCAGAGAGCAAGACCCTAAAGAAATAGACAAAGACTTGGGTAAAATTAAAGGTGAAGCAGAGGCTGGAAATTCTGCTGAAGAAGTGTGTTCTTTAATCCTAAGAGGGGTGCTCTTCAGTTTAAAAAGCAGAGAACAGAAGGTCCCTAGAAAGGTCTACAAAAGAGCTGATTCCTCTCCCCAGAGAAAGCCTTTGGCACTTTAATTAACCACTGACTTTATTTATCAAATGACAGCTATTCTGAGGCTTAAAACAAGGGGACTAGAGTATTAGTGTCCAGCTGAATGTTTTTTCCTAACAGGTCACAGGGCAATGTTAATGCCTGTCAATGTCAGCGTGGAAAAGGAGGGTGAGTGTGATCAGCAGCAAAACCGACTTATCAGACTGCAAGTCTTCCAGATGGCTCCTGCCTTGAATTCATTCAGCCAGCATTTAAGGGAAACCTACAGAGGACGCTGAGGCAGAGCCTTGCCTGGAAGGCACTCACAGCCTTGGACAGGAAGGAAGTGCTTGGGCCACTCACAGACACTGACAGAGCCCGGCTTTGTCTCTGTACGTGAGATGTCACAGAGCACTGCAGATCGGGCTCACCAAGACAGCGCCTCTGAGGCCTCCACAGGAAGCTCCATTATATTGACAGATGACACAGATGGCAATCACTATCTTGTGTGTGCGGATGTGGCTGACAACAAAACAGTCTCTTCTTCACTGTCTGTATGTGAAGACTGATACTCAGTTTTAGCTGCAGAAACTGCTTGTTGTTCCTGATACTAGGGGGAGTTCCAGCTCACATTCTGAGTTGGACTTCTTACTTTTGTTCAGACAAAAAATTCCCTAACAAACATTACTGTGCACTCCAAATACCCAAATCTGCACTTAATCAATTACTGGTGGAATCTTACATGCTTACACTTGGAAAGGATCTGGCAATCACCTGTTCTGATGTATCCCCAAAGTAAGAATATTCTCTACAGCATCTGGGGCACATGGTTGCCTACCTATGCTTGAAAATGTGTATAGACAATAAGCTCCTTACTCTGTGAGCTATCCATGAACCTCTGTTGGACAACTGCAGAGATTAATAAACCAACATACATAAAGCATAGTCCCTGGCACATAGTAATGGCTCGATAAATGTTAATTATTGACATTGTTATCATTATCAACTCTCATACCATTTTTATTTTCCTGACAATTCCTTCTTTTAAGACATAAAACAATGTACAAGAGGGCAAAACAGTATGTCTAGTATACCACAGTTTGTATGAAAGACAAAGAATATACCTAAGAACATGATGGTGTGTGTATGTGTGTGTGACCATGCTTATAAAGCTTCTTGAGGAAATCCCCAGCTGCCAGTGCAGATGATGCCCTTCATGAGAATGCAAACATCCATGCCAAAGGTGCTGCCTCCCATCCTCTGATGACAGAACGCTGCAGGACTCTGTGCAAAAGTGGGGAATGAAAAGCCCTCTCCCCAATTTTATACTGTATATTGTCACCTGAAACTTGAAGCAATATTGCTATATCTAAAGTCCATTACTCATCTAAACCAATCCAAGACCCTAGGCAAAAAGTCCTCCTTCCCATCGCCGACCTTTCCAAAGTCAACTGTTGGTCACCTACAATACTTAACCTCACTACCACCTACTATCACTTAACCTCACTTGGGGAAAATGAACACCCACACAAAATATTTCCATAAGAATAAGTAACTGCCCATATGAGCAAAGAATTTATCTAAAAGGTACAGTATCTACAGAGATGCAACTCTAGCTAGAGTATACACATCTTTCAACATTGTTGCACAGAGTGGTTTAGTTACAGAGAGCTACAGCCCTCAAACACACTTTTGTAATTATGGGCTAACCTCTACTATTATAAAACCAACTACTCCATTCCTGTGGTTTCCCCAACAAAAGAACTCTTTCTGCTAAAGGTGTATTCAAGTCTCCAGCTTACAGAGATATTGAAATGTTGAAATGAAAGGTTGGTTTTGCCTTCACCTTTTACCATTTCCATCCAGGTTTCAAAGATCTAAACTCTAAGATCTAAGAGTCAAGTTTCAGTCAGAACTCAGACCTCAGGTCTCTTCCCCAGGATTTTTGCAAGAAGCTCACAGCCTAGGAATCTATGCGATCTTAGCCTGGCTACCTCACTATCTGTGATTTATTCCTGAGTTCATTAATAAACATTTTGAGTACTCATTCTGTCTGAACCACATACCCTTCTTTATTGCTTTCCCCTAGATATGTTCCTATATGGAGTACCTATATGAAATCTGGAAAATCATGATTACTTCCCTTCCCACCAATTCTATTAACATTCTGTTTTGCTTATTTTTCATTACCATGAACATTTTCCTGAATTTGCAATAAAAATCAATGCAAAAGTTCAGTGTGTCTAGTATGTTACTGTTCTTTAAGAGAAAAGGACTATACATAGATATATGTTCATACAGATGTGAAATACCTCTGGAAGCACACAGAGGAAGTAGTATCAGTAATGCCTCTGAGGATCTCAATAAATTTAGAACAAACTTTTAAACAAAAAAATTCTCGGGTCAGCACCTCCTTTTTGTCTCTTCTCGTGACAAATCTCTCCAAGCCCCATCTCCGAGACCAAAGGAGAAACCCCTCACTTACGGTAATAAGTAAGCAAGCATATTAGTTTCCTATTGCCACTGTAAAAATCCATCACGAACTTAGTGGCTTAAAACAACACAAATTTATTATCTTACAGGTCTGGCATAGGTCTCACTGAGCTAAACTCAAAATGCAGCAGCAACCCTTTCTGGAAGCTCTAAGGGAATAATCCATTTCCTTGTCTTTTCCAGCTTCTAGAACATGCCCACAATCCTAGGGTTATGGTCCCTTCCATCTGTAAAGCCCACATATTTTATGATTCTAATACTAACTCTTCCTTTGACTCCCAATTCCGCTTTTAAGGATGCTTATAAGTGTATTGGGCCCACTGAAATAACCCAGAATAATCTCCCAATTTTAAGGTCAGATGATTAGAAATCATAATTCCATCTGCAACATAATTCCCCCTTGCCATGTAACTTAAGACATCCACATGCTTCAGAGACTAGGACATTGACATACATAGACTCTCCATTAACCAGAACTCAAGCAACTAGAACTCTCAAGCAACTGGCAAAAAAAAAAATCAAAGAAATAATACATTTATCCGGCATGGGTGCCAGTTAACTGAGAGTCTACTTACATTTATCCAGCATCTACCAATCCCCGTGAGTGCCGGTTAACTGAGAATGTACCATATTTGGATAGCCATTATTCTGCCTATCATAGTAAACAGATTTGATAGGAATTCCTTTGGCACTGTTGTAGGCTGAGCAGACATATTGTTTTAAATGGGAGAGAAAACAAAGGTCCTGTCCCATTTCAAACAGTAGGCATGATCAGCCTACTGACACCTTGAATGTAGCCCAGTAAGACTAAGCTGACCATATGTACTTTTTGAAACAGGACAGTACCGTTGTCTTTTGCTCCATTTAAAACAGTATGTCTGGGAGTTCCCTGGTGGTGTAGTGGCTAAGGCTTCAGTGCTGTAAACTCTGCAGCCTGGGTTCGATTCCCAGTCAGGGAACTACCCACATAAAATAATAATAATAATAATAATAATAATAATAATAATAAAATTAAAAATAAAATAAAACAGTATGTCTGGCCAGCCTACACTGTTGGAAGGCATTCCAAGACATACGAGGAGGTACTTAAGGTAGTCTATTAATACATGCTCTGTAGCCTGACTTGATTTCAAATGCCACTTACGCTATGTGATTTGTGCCTCAGTTTCCTCATTTGCAGAAGGAAGATAGTATTAGTACCTACACCACATGGTTACTGTGAGGACTAGATGTGTTACTACCATTTAGAACAGTGCCAGTCCTTAAGAAGTGCTCAATACATGACACCTGGTTTGACTTGACTCATACCTGTGTGACCCAGAATGTTCACAAAGGAACATTTCCCAGCACACAGGTAGGGTCAGCCCCAAAGCAAAATGCTGTTTCTGTCCTAAGAGCCTTAAGAAGAAAATTTTGACAATGTTTTAAATCCACCTTGATATATCTAGTTTTTTTCTTTTGATTTTACCAGACTGAAAGTTAAAAACACAGAACCTAGTAACACTACTGGTTTTCAGGTATAGGTTATATGAATTAAGCCAGGCAGTCTTTGCCTTCAAGAAAACTGTCACATAATGGGTAGGTAGTGCAAATAAACATGGAACTTAAGTAAACAAATTTAACAAAAAGATTGATTTCTAGAACCCCAGATAGCTTGGATCAAATAAAGCAAAGAGAGCAATTCTGCATTTTGGCCTATTTGCCCCTAATACACTGATTCTAGAAGTTCTGTATAGCAATTTTCACTGTTAATACAAAAAAAAAAGACACAAAAGTATCATTGAAGGCACCTAATATACAATTATAATCACACAATTTGACCAAACTACATTTCATTTATCTTTTGGTAAATCTTTCCACTAGTTTCTAGGGATTGTTTCTAGGAAATAGCTAAAAAGATAGCTTATTTATCTCTCTAGATTTATTATGCTAAAGAATAATCCAATGCATGAAGTTCAACACAATCACAGGAGCACATGGTCTCTTACTTCAGCACTAAGTATTATTTAAAACATAAAAATCATACTGAAAATCCTTCAGATTTTTACTATTAGAACTTGATACTAGGCTACCCTTATTCTTATGAATTTACTGTCAAATTGGAATCAGTAAATCTACCTCTATGTATTCTCCTTTCAAGTATTTTGGCAGCAGCGTCATCACATAATTTAAAGCACTTAGGAAACTGATAAGACCTGAATGTCAACACCATGGAAAATGAGTGCAGACTTGATGTTCTATGCTTTCTCATGACTGTCGAATGAAATTCAATTTTATATTATCAAATACAACAATTTCTCTCAATGCAGTAATATGTATAATTAATGAGCTAAAGAGAATTAAACACTGCCTGCCAAATATACTATTACAATCTGATTAAATCCAGTCTTCAGCCAATCCATAATTTTCATTACACCTGTTAAAATATTCTGAACTAGCAGTCTCCTAGTTTAAGTTTCTATAAGCAGGAAGAAATTTCCTTTAATGTGAGTAATACAGCCAGACTTCTATTAAACAAAAGGTTTAATAATATTGCTATAGGACCCTTTTAGAAATATCAAAGTTATTATGCATATTAATTGGTAATGTCATTTGTTGGGATTTATGTTATATCATATTATAAAAATTCTTAAGTGGAAAGCATATTTTCCCTCTCTGCTCAGAAACTGTCTAACATTTCTGGTTCAGTGAAGAGAGGAACAAAGATTTATCTAAGAGGCTGAGTATAAGCCAAATAAGATACTGCCTAACCACAGCAAAAGTCCTCATTTTGACTGCCTTTTGATTGGGTGGATTTAATGGTCAAAATGAGTTTTTGATGAGATTAAAGAAAAACACCTTCATTTTTTCACTTATTCAAGCACTGCCCAGTAAATGTAAGTCACTGTTCTCAGAACTGGGGATACATAGCTAAGGGCAATGGCCAAAGAAATGAGTCCTGTCATGAAGAGTCCAAATATTGGGCAATGGCTAAAAGTGAGTGCTTGAGAGTAGCTGAAAAGCCTCTTGGAGAAGAGAGGAAAAGAAGTGCCGTATTCTGGGAGGAGGGTCCAGCCAACTAACTTTTTAAAAGACAGAGTAATTGCTCAAAGATCTAGTGTCAAAAATAATTGGAAATAATAAAAAATCTGAAGGCAAAACAAAGATACAAGGCACATAAGACAGCCCCAAGAAGAAGTACTGTGAGAAAGTGGTCAGCAAAAAAAAGGAAACAGAATGACTGGGCACAAAGAAACCCAGACTAGAATCTTGTAGGGAAGAGCAAGACTCTTCGGAGAACTGAATCTGATGACTCCGAGTGTGTCAGTCTCATCTGACTATGTTTATAAAAAGGAAAAGAATGATGAACTTGGAATTGTTTCCCCTCATATTCCAATCAATAGAAACTTCCTTCTCACAATGAGACTTTAAACAATTAGGGAAACATTTTGGTTTCCAGCTAATGGATTTAGTAGTGATTGCCATTTCAGGAAAAGCACTTCACTCAATTGTAGGCATGCCAAAGGTGGAAGAGAGGGGAGCAGAGCATAAACTATACTAAAGGCCTTCACAGCTGGCTTTGGGTCACTGAGAAAATAATAATCTTCCTCTAATAAACCCTTAAAGACTTGGGCTTTCTTTCATTTAGGATGAGAATGTGCTGGCTGAAGAACAACTGTTGTTTCAGCACTTGAGCACTGGGGAGCTAGACATTCTATTTATTGTGCTGATGCTGGGCATTCCTAAGTAATATGTAAGCTGTCCTTGTGAAAATATACATATAGTGGAGGACCAAATACTTAGATAGCAGTTTCTATTAATAGTTAATGGCATAGTCCAGCCTCCCATATTTTTCCTCCTGCTCACCATCTTAGGGCCTCTGAATATTTTCTTCTTCCCTTGGTTTTCTCAAGGGAGCAAAATCAAGTACAGAAAAGACAAATCCCCTGGATTATCAACCATTTAGCCACAGATATCTTGTGCACTGGAAATAATCTGTTAAATTAGGGCCTGCTTTTCCAGATTTCACCTCACATTTGCCTCCACCAGTGTTATATTGAAATATGTTCTTGCTTTATGCAGGCATCAACATTTCAACTGACCTACAAATGTCAGCATTTGAAAATTTGTTACAAATACTAATGTAAATATGATATAGGAGTATAATAATTAAGCTTGTATAATTTTATCAATTAAAGATAATTGGCATTGAACTAATAAGGCACATTTATGCATTATGTATTTGCTAAATTAATTTCTTATTCAGTTTCTTAGCATATTATTCAAGTGCATTCTCTATTGATTTTGTTACTCTATTATGCCTTTGCTATGTGAATAAATTGTCCTTTTAATTATAGTGTAAGAGATCTGTAGTGTGAAATAGAAAGTTATAAAAAGAGAACTGTAATATACAATCCCTTTTAGAATATTCTATCAATTAGGAATAGTTTCAGCCATAAGTAACAGAAAACTTAACTAACAGACTCAAACCACAAGGACATTATGTTACTTAGTAAAAAGACCAGAGAGAAGCCATTCCAAGATTGAATAAGTGCCTCAATGATGTCATCAAGGATGCAGGCTCCTCATATTTTCTGCCTGGCCATCCTTCACGTGTATTCAATTATTTTCCAAAACAAGATCACATGCCCATCCAGACAAGTCACTGGCAAGGAGCAACAAGACTGTCATAATTACTTTACTCCAAATGTGACCTATACTCTGAGGCTGGGTGGATTGGCAAGGGAGGTAAGCAACCAATAGAGTCTGCCACATGTGAGGCCCCGTCTGAAGCCAAGCATGTAATGGAAATACTAGTATATAACTAAATGGAGACACTGTGTGTCTTGCAAACTAGAATCAAAGCTGAAGAGAAAAGAGATTATCAGCTTTGGCACTTGAGTGTCCCTGTGGATTTATCTCTAACTCAACAGGTCCTCTCCTGGATAGAGAGGCACCACTTCTGATGTCAAGAAACAAATGCCACTATCCACTATCTCCCACTGGGAACTGACAAAGATAAGAAGGGAGGCAAGTAGACAAAGAATGGAGAGCAACTTTATTTTTGCAATTGGAAACTGCAAAAAAACTATTAAGTTGTAGGCCTTAAAAGTTTTACAGATAAGTTTTCTTCTATTAGCTTCCCATCAGCCCTATCTAGCTCTAACTTGTAGTCAATGGCCAAAGAGTTTCTACCCTCTACTCCATGTCCCACAAAGACTGTCCTGGAAAGACTACAAGAACTTTGAAGTATTTGTCAGAACTGCTCAACTCCAAGATTAGAGGACTTATGAACAACATCTTCATTTCCTCACCACCATCAAATCATCTTGGTGACATCATGTCTCTTTTAAAATAGGTAGCAAGAGGCCAAATGTCTGAGTTAAACAACAGTCCCTACTAAGTACACATACATTGCAAACTAATTCAAAAACTGTTTTAAAGCATAAATCACACAATCTGGCCAATCAAGAAAGAGCTTTCCAGCTTTGCAGTCAGAATATACTAAAGGAAAAGAAAACAAAATATGAAATTAAAGCTATAATCAGCTTAAATGGAAACAATACTATCTGTTCATGATGGCCATTCCCATCATCAGCTGAATTAGCCAAAGTCCCAGACTGCATGACACCACACTGGAGGCTTCAAACAACTGAGGACTGGTATTCAGCAATGTCATGCAGTGCAAAGAGGACAGGGCATTCACCAACTTGGCCCACAATGAGCCTTTAGGAAGCTTTCTTAAACATTATAAGTCTCAGTTTCTTTACCTATACAATTATGAAAACAAAGTTTGTGCTACAGGATTGGAATGGGGCCAAGTCAAATAAAATAAAAGGTGTGCATTATTAGCATATTGATAAATCAGGTTAAGTTCTTCTTGGGAACACCTTTAAATATATGGGTCACTAAATAAAATAAATACATGGGGAATGAAAAGCCAAAGGAAGGGTCTTCATGTGACACATTTTGACACCAATTTATCTTTTTCCCAATGCAGTGGTTTTTAACCAGATTGTCACATGATCCCACAAGAGTTGTTAACTACAAATTACGGACATTTCATTTAGTATTGGAAAAACTAAAGATGAAAATGACATGAAATCCCAATGCAAGTCTATAAGCCAAACATGATTACAAAAAATTTGACATGAAGGCTGATATTCAAAATAAATCTCTGAAATTTAAATATTAAACCATTTGGCACTTCATTTTCTTATCCTTTTCATGCCACATGAACCAGGGATACAATCAACAGAAAACTCTGAATAAAAACTCCTCCCATTTTCTGTGTTTCTCTTACTCTCTATCAGTTTTTACATCGGTTTCTGTCTCTGTATCACACAACAACACCCCCAATCCTAGGCACGTGTGCACAAGTATGTGTGTGTGTGTGCACACCCACACACATATAGCACACACCCCTGGGTTAATCAGTCAGGCCAAGATTTAGAGAGGTAAGGCCAGGAGGGCAGATCAAGCTCGGAGAGGTGAGTTCCAAAGCAATCCAGTGACAGCTACCTCTCCGCAGTTAAAGCTCCCTTGTACACATGTGTATGCATGGGTGGGAAATATGCTCTCACTTTCCACTTCTTTTGTCTTTAAGTGCTACCCTTGGTGCTTATTTTATTCTGCAAGAGACAGGCAGGTGGTGAGGGAAGATAATTTCCAATGTAATTATGCTATTAATAGTTCCTTATAGCCATACATTAAACTCTCAGTGTCACCATTGTTGAACACTGTATCTGGTTTACTTCCCTAGATGGTAATTTGTATACCATTTTTCTTCTGCCACTCTTCTCTTTTCAAAACTAACAGATTTTCTCTAAGCAACTATTTCATTTTTTATTATCTGTAAAGGTGGAACTGCTTCTTAACGAATATTTTCAGAATCAGACTTCTATATGCTTCCATTTTTAATGATAAACCACCTATGTTTCTATTTCTTTAACTATTTTTTCAACTTTCTGCTTTTCTTAATTAAAGGCATGTGTTCTTTAATAAAGTTCATTTTGTCATCTTTTTTTTTTTTTGCTTTTTGGTATGTGGGTAGCTCCCTGACTGGGAATCGAACCCAGGCTGCAGCGCTGACAGCGCCAGCACTGAAGCCTTAAGCCACTACACCATCAGGGAGCTCCCTCATTTTGTCATCTTAACACTAAAACACAATGTGTACATCTGGGATACTACTTCCCTTTTTGACTCTAAATCGTTTGTTTGGTTTTTTTTAATTAGGTGTGCACCATTTAGATATGTACCCCTGAGAACAGATGGATGCCAAAATCTACAATGCATTAAATAATAATTTGAGAGAAACTTTTATACACACACACACACACACACACACACACACTTTAGTATCTTAGAATTTTACATTGAAAGGAGGAATGTAGTCCAACTATTTTATAGAACACTTCCTCTTTCTTTTCTTTCTGCCACACCCACCCAAATCTGTAACACGTTAGAATAAATGGGGAAATTCAAAGGACATATTTAGAGTACTTAAGATAATATAAATCGGCCACAAATGATCTTTCCCATGTTAAATCTTGAATCATAGATGGTTCTGCTGTTCTAAACAGTCATACCCTTCAAGTGATATTTTTCCAGTAAGATGAAATATGAAGAGGAGGAAATGGAATATTTTTTCTTTTCCTTTTTTTTTTAATTTGGAGAAAATAAGCAAGTGGAGGGGTTTGTTAGCAAGTTGAATCTCTTTTGGTAAATCTTTTTAAGATAATGAAATTGTTTCAAATACTCCTGAAGAAGAAAAGTGAGTAAAAGTTCACCTGAGACCCATTTTCCCAAGCCCCGCCTTTGGCTCTATGAGAAGAGACTTTTCAACTCATTCCACAAACCTGCATCAAGGACCTATTCTGTGCCAGGCCCTGAGCTAGGGACTGAAGAGAATAAAATAGTCATATCTCTAAAGAACTCCCAGTTTGAAGGGAGAAATAAGCATGTGGAATAATAATTAAAATACTGCGTGCTGAGAAGCAAAACAGCAATACGTGCAAAGTGCTTGGGACTTGTAGAAGTGGCAAAACCAGGTCTTCCAGGTGAAGTCATAGAAGGCTCCCCAGAGGCAGTGGCACATTACAGAAAATAAAGAACTCTGCAAAATCTGTGCAGGCAGGTCCTGGTTCTCCCTCCTCATTTCCCCAGAATAATTCCAAAAAGAGCAGCCCAACTGTATATTTCTTTATGATGATTCATGAGAGTGCTAGGCAACTGCCACCCATAATAGCATCTCTAAGCAAAGTAATTAACTTGCAATTTTCCTTTATTATTTCACTCATCCACATAATTAAATCTTCTTAACATACTTATTTCATAGCACTTTATGAAGAATGATAATGCTATGTTACTGCATACTAATGATAATATAATTAGCCCCCAGTTTCACATGCTTTGATGTATTCTTTCAAAAAATTATTCTAAAATGCAACTTTAATGTGAGGTCAAGATTGCAACTAAGCCTTTTCCTCTATGACACTACTGCTTGTCGGTATTTCACAGTGGAGAAATACCTTAAAAGGTTTGTCTTACATTCCTCTGTTTTCAAGGAAAACATAAAGGTTTATGTGGATATATTAATACTAAAAATCTCACTAGTTCCAGAAACATCACTGCTAGGGATTTTGTAAGTTCTTCCATTTCACTTTAAAACATGATTATTGCCATTGTGCTATCTTTATTATACAATATAAATATGCATACACTCCTATATATACATATATACATACCCACACATGTATAAATATTTTGAATATTATATTATTTCATGTGCACACATATATGCACACATATACATATGTAGTTATAACGGTTATATGTATATGTGTATATCTAACTATGTATATCCAATAAAGAGCCCTTTAACCTTGCCTCAAATCTCATCTCTGTGTCTTACAAATATCAAAACTTATTTTCCCTCAATCCCTTTCCTGAAGTTTTTATGTGCCAAGATAAAAACATTCAATTCTAGACATGGTTTCCAAAGAGCTATGTGTTATTAGGCTGACCAGATGTCCCATTTTAAACAGGACAAAACAATAGTACTGTCCCATTTCAAATGGTACATATGGTCAGCCCAGTTTCACTGGGCTAATTTCAAGGTGTCAGATAGTTACCCCCTTAAAAGTCAAGAGATAAGCTTAATAGCTATATTAAAAGCTTTGTTTTAATGACTTTGAACAATAACATGATTATATTTGGAGGGAATCAAAGCCAAGTATTTGCCTTAGGTGACTATTACTCCTTTTTTGGGTCTGAGACCCAAGTCTCTGCCTTTTTCTTCACTTGTCAAAACACACCTCCTCTTCGCTTTTCAAATATGTGTGTATACCCAATGTACAAAATTACAACTTCAGGTGCTGAATGAAAGCTTCCATGGTACCTTCTCCTAGTTCACAAATATCACAGATGGTTTACTTCATATTTCTCTTTAAGCTGTCTTTGGGCTCAAGCAAGCTGGCCAAGACTGTACTGAGAACTTTCTGTTGGGATTTTTTATTTAAATCTGTTTTGTGCACAATTATCATTAAGGTCAACACAGAACTATTTATCCAAGTAAGTCATTTATCTGTGCAGTGGCTCAACAAAAATTAGGCTGTATCATTCTTCAAATACCTCATTACTCAGTGTTGCTGATGCTCCTATGTCATTAACCATAAACCACTGGGATTTTCCAGCTCTGCTGTATATCACTGGTTGCCTCCCTACAGTAGAGGTGCATAAGCGTAATTAAGAATCTATTTTATTAATGTCACACAGAAGTGTACAGTGTACACTTTACAGAACAGCTTGTGTTAAGAGAGGAGGTTGGTTTTTCCTAAAGCCTAACTCGCATGCTTCCATGCTCCTGAAAAGTAGGAGTCCAGCATGGATACTGAGAGGTAACTGATTTCTAAGAGTAATTTCCATACCTGTTTTGCCTATGAGCATGCAGTTGCTTTTTAAAGAAAGAAATGTTAAAAGGAAGATTACCAAATACACAAGATTTTCCACTAATTCCAAATCAGAATGGAAACTTTGGTTTCATTAAAAGGGATTTCCACATAACAAAGAGTTATTAGTGTTTTAGCACTTCTCTCCCTCTCATTATCCACCAGCAATCATCTGTCAACTCCATCACAATATTGCTTATTTTCTTATTCTTGTTGCCTCTTTTCTGTTAAGTCTGCATTGTCAAGAGAAAAAGTAGAATAAACAATTCTCAAAGTTTACTTCTATAGAACACTGAGGTTCTAAAGGATGGCCTGAGATTTCTTTTTAAATCAAATATTGGTGGTTTTCTTTTAAGATTTTCAGAAGATGGGATAATTAATGGATTGATTTTTCTTAACAGAATTTGTATGTCCTACCCTTTGTTCTAAACGTTTGACACATCTGTAGCTTATCTACACTAAAATTTCATGAGTTGGGCTTTATAGCATGAAATTACTCTCATAGTTGTTTTAAGCTTAATATAACAAGGGTTCACAATGTTTTGCAAAGATGATTATGACTTTCGGGAGTTGTGTCATATGTGCCACTTTGGGTATCTAAATCTTCTTTCTGCTTCCAATTCCTCCCAGAATCATCTTCCTAAAGCACCTCTGATCTCATTCCTCTATGAAAACCTTAATTGGCTCCCCATTACCTATTGCACCAAATCCAAACATCTGAACAGAGCACTCAAGAGTCCTCTAGTGTAGCACTCTAGTGCATTACTTTTGCAAAAAAAACTTTCCTTACTTCACACTATAAGGCTTGATATGTGTGTGTATAGTCATATCACATAACACACACACACTCACACACACACAGAGAGAGAGAGAGAGAGTATTTTCACTCATAACACATTCCTGGGATTTATATAATTTATTTTCCCAAAGAAGCCACATTTAATTACATATTATATTCTGAACAAAGAAACTTGTACAACATAGACTGCAAATTGAAGAAAGACCACTAAGAAAAAGTGAGTTTCACTCATTTAGCACTTTCTTGACACTAATCAGCAAAGGTAATCTTCCTTAGAGACTCATTTTTTTAAAAATTTGTCATGTATGTGGACAGCTTTTAAATTATTTTAAACCATTTCGTGTCTTATAAGGGAAGCTCAAAGCAACATCATCTTAAGTGTCACCTTTAGTTGAACAAGAGAAGTACAAGAATTTAGAATTTTGTTAAATAAGAGTTAGGAAAAGATCAGACAATCTGGGGATTACAGACGCATTCATTAGGTTTTTACTCTTTTTTTTTTTAATTCATTTTTATTGTTAGACTTATTGGGGTGACATCTGTTAGCAAGGATTACATAGGTTTCAGGCATACAATTCTACAGTGCATTGTCAACTTGATGTATAATAAGTTCACCACCTAATGTGACTTCTCTTTCCATCACCTTATATTTAGCTTCCCCCGCTCCTTTCCCACCCCCTCCCCTTTCTCCCCTCCCTAACCCACTCGTCCCCAAATAAACATTAAACTATTGATTGTGTCCATGGGTTATTTGTTTGTTCATTTCTTTTTTTCTTTGCTTTCAGTTCATGAGGAAATACAAATGGCCAGCAGACATATGAAAAAATGCTCATCCTCATTAGCTATCAGGGAAATGCAAATCAAAACCACAATGAGATACCACCTCACACCTGTGAGAATGGCTGTTATCAACAAGACAAGGAATAACAAGTCCTGGAGAGGATGTGGAGAAAAAGGGACTCTGGTACACTGCTGGTGGGAGTGCAAAATGGTACAACCACTGTGGAAGGCAGTGTGGAGGGTCCTCAGAAAATTGGGAATGGAGCTACCATTTGACCCAGCAATCCCCCTTCTGGGGATCTACCCAAAGAACTTGAAAACCTTTTTCCGCAAAGACTTATGTGCCCCAATGTTCATTGCAGCGCTGTTCACAGTGGCCAAAACATGGAAACAACCAAAGTGCCCTGCGACAGATAACTGGATAAAGAAGCTGTGGTACATTTACACAATGGAATATTACTCAGCTGTAAGAAAAGATGGAATATTGCCACTTGCAACAAAATGGATGGACCTGGAGATCATCATGCTAAGTGAAATAAGCCAGACAGAAAAAACAAAGAACTGCAGGTTTTTACTCTTTGCCACAAACTGGTTTTAATATTAGGGCCCTGTTTTCAACCACCCTTTCTCCTCTGCACCTCTTGAATACCAATCATAAGAACCTAAGGATGAGATAGTAAATCGGCACAATGGCAGTATCTACTAAAGCTGAACTTAGGACATATCTTAGGACCTAGCAACTCCACTCCTATACATACATCCATTCACCAAAGACATGTCCTAGCATGTTCACAGCCAAACCATTCATACTGGCCAGAAAAACAGAATTACCCAAATTCCATCAGAAATAAAGTTGATGAATAAATAATGTATCTTTATATATTATTCAGAAATTAGAAGAATGATCAGCAACTATATACAATATAATAACTCTCCCTAACATAATGTTAAATGAAAGAAGCCAGATACAAAGAGTACATAGTGAATAATGTCTTTAATATGACCAAAACATGATCAAAAGAATAAAACAGGCAGAATTAGTCTGTGCTCTTAGAGATCAACATTATGGCAATTATTGGTGGGGAGAGGAGTTAGGGACTAGCACAGGGCATGAAGGGGTTTATGTGGTGCTAACCGTGCTTTGTTTCTTGATCTAGTGCTGCTTACATAGTTGTGTTCAGTATTTGAAAATTTAATGATTTTTATACTGATGGTATGTGTACTTTGCCAATACATGTGTGTTTTAATTTGATAAAGTTTTTTATAAATGGACCCAGGAAGTCAAAAATACTTTTCTGCTGCTACACATGACTTTTAACGATTTTAAGGTTTTCTGAATATCCCAGTAAGTACCAAATGGAAATATTAGTCAAAGAAGGCACAAATCAGCCATCATTCGATCCATTTGACTTGAGGTTTTTTTTGTTTTTGTCTTTTTTTTTTTTTTAAGGTAAAGACTATCAGAACACTGAAAATGAGATCACACTCAGCACCAAGTAGTTTCTTTAAAGGTCACTTTCAACACAATTCCCATGACAGAAAGTACTTGTGGTATGTCACTTCAATGTTTTAAATCAGATCTAATTCCTATGAATTAGCAAACTGATGGAGAACTAAACTTCATGGAGAATCTCAAAAGGTCAAGAAAGTGACAGCTTGTCTTCTGGAAATCTGTTGTGGTTTAATCACCATGAAAATATGTTTCTCCACCCTCGCCATCACTTCCCCAAAATTGTTTTTCTTTAACAAGCTAAATAGCCAGAAAAAAACATACTCATGAACTATTCTGCCATTGTGACATTCCTGTAAACTATACTTCCCAAGACCAAGCCATGAACATATTATTATGATAACAGCTGGACACTTGGAAGATACTAGCAAGTGACTGTTGATACTTTAAATCTGGACTTTCTTCAGATGCCAAATAGCATATTTCTGAGATCATATTATCTTCTTTAGGAGTCAAACATATTAATACAATCTCTCCATTCAGAAAGTTTCACAGTGACAAGATATAGGACAAACTAAAAATATTCAAAGAAGAGAATGTATTGATGGGTCTGGTTCCTGCTCACCGAAAAATTCAATACTCAGACCTGGGTAAGAACTCTAACTACCTTCATTATGGGCGTAATTGCAAGATGTCTATGTGGCTCCTCCTCTTTAAATGTTCTTCTCCATTCACACCTAGAGGATCCAAAGACAGAGGTCAGGCTGCTGTAACACAGTATCGTTTATCGTCCCTGAAATGTCTTTATTTCACCAAACGATTTTTTTTATCATCTTAAAAGAACATATGAGGCAAACCTGAGCATGAAAATAAATATACAAGTATGTCTAAAGCATGTCACACTCTGAGAACATACTCATCTCAAGTTCAGAGTTGCTGAGAATATTAAGATTTGAAAAGAACATTTAAATTATTTGTATTAAAGTTTCAGTGAACAATCAAATTAAGAGAATTGGAAAAGAAAATGCAACTAATTACAGCTTAAGCTAAGACTAGAATCCAGTATTGCTAATTCCTAGTCTAATATTTTGTGCTATATCAAGATGCCTTTGAGTCACAAGAAATTACATGAATGGATGACAAATCTAGTTTTGTGGGCTACGCATTGCTACTCAAGCAAAACCAATAATTGTTAAGTCCCAGAGAGTAAAATAAAGTTATTTATATATTGGACATTCTTCAAGGAGGTACATGATCTGGTGGAGATGCCCATCTCCACCAACTCCCACAGTTTTTGTATCACATGATAGACACCAAGAAGAAAATATAAGAAAAGGAAAACAGAGCACACACACCCATGTGCACACAAACACAGGCTCTCTTTTTTCCCTGCTTTAGTCCATCCTAACAAACCACTTATATTCTAAGAGTAAAGGCCAAGAAAGAGATAAGCAAGAGTCTGCCAATATTACCACAGAGGAATGGAGGGATCGAGTCCACCAGAAATGAACTTTTTCAAGAATTTAAAGGGTTAGTAAGAAAAGAAAGAAATTCTCATTCATTCTTTCATTCATTCAACTAGCAAGTGACTGTTCATTTGTATTTCATGCCCGCTATGCTTAGGTATGGTGCTAGTCAGTGAAGACACACAGTG
Source organism: Lyroderma lyra (assembly GCA_004026885.1). Lineage (NCBI taxonomy): Eukaryota > Metazoa > Chordata > Mammalia > Chiroptera > Megadermatidae > Lyroderma > Lyroderma lyra. The sequence continues at coordinate 631,963 of PVJL010000033.1, forward strand.
AAAATATACTGGTCCTTGCCCTCAGGATGTTGGCCGTTAAGTGGGCAGACAACAATTGCCAGACAGTATGGTAAATGCCATGCTAGAACATGGCAGCCAATGAAACCTATGTAAATCTTGCTAACAGAAGTCACCCCAAAAAGTCACCCCAATAAAAATGAATTTAAAAAAACAATAAATGTCTTATTCATAAACTCCAAAAAAAAAAAAAAAAAAAGAACATGGCAGCCAAGAGAAAGGGTTTACAAAAGGTAGAGTTTGGGGGATGTAGAGAAGTGGAGGAAAGAAAAGAATAAGGGAAAGATTAATGCTAAGAAGATCTTATTAAAAGTGATTAATAAAAATATGAAAAATTGTATCATTTTTCTTCTCTGAGGGACTTTTCCACATTCTTACTAGTTAAAGAGTTCTCAAGTATGGCCCCAAGGCCAGAAGCCTCAGCATTAACTGAAAACTTGCTAGAAATATAAATTCTTGGGTCTTACTCTAAAGTACTGAATCAGAAACTTGGGTAGGGTTCAGCAATCTGTGTCGTAACAGGCCCCCCAAGTAATTTTGATATGTGCTAAAGTTTGAGAACCACTGTACTAGATAAATCAAAGTGAAGTTGGATGAATAAAAGTTCATACGTTCAATTCAGAGCAGGTCTTGTCTGGTAATTTGTCATGTAACTATATCAACCTGAAAAATAATCTTTTGTCAGACATGTCCTAATTTATATTTCAGAAAATACAGTACAGTTCTCTACTTACGTTTGAAGTCCTATGGACTCTGAATTTGCTAATATCAGCCCTACAAATGACTGGTATTTCTGAAGTAAATGCTTTATATTTTATCTGGAGCCAGATGTTTTGGACGAGGATCAACATAGAGCAAACTTAGGAAAAGAAGGGTCTTATGGAACAAAATACAGAATCTAATGATGGGACTCATTGGGACTGCACCATTGACTCCCAGGCTATGTGGACTCTGGTATTGTGTCTGCTTCTTTCTCTATCACCCCCTGACCCCAACCACAGAAAAGATTTTTCTACTTCAACTTATCTGTAGTTTGTCTACCTTTTGTCCTAAACTCTGTTAAGACCTTAGGGCTCTAGGATCTGATGTCTACCTACGTTTTCAAGTGTCTAGATTTTATGCCACTTGGTTCAAATTCTCAAGAGAAACAATTTGATTGTCCTGATTTGGCTTAGTTATGGCCTCAGGATACAAAGCAGACAGGACAAAGGAGAAGGCAGACTGCTGACCATAAAAGAGGCTACGGCCTTGGCAAGGAGACAATGCTCAGAAAATATAATACAGTACAAATGACCCATTTGGCCTCTTGAGAGTTCTATCTAACTTCAGTGTAGACTTAATTCCTGTGAATTTCTAACAAATGATAAGTTAATCATAGAAGAATGTTTTTTAATTCTTGCAACAGTTTTTAAAAAGACAAGTGATTACATGTCAAAAATCTTAATTATATATACACCCTTCATCCAAGAAATGCAAATTCTAGTCTTTATCCTAAGGATAAAAACTGGGGTATGTTCTATAAGAAATAAGCAAAAAGGGATCTTGTCACACTATTGTTTTTCTAAGCAAAGTTTTTTTAAAAAACTACCTAAATATCGAGAAATAAGAATTTTTATTAAGGAAAGTCACTTTTAGAATTTTTGTTTCTACAAAAAAAAGATTCATCAAGATCTATTTTGAATGAACTTTTCTCCTTCATGAAAAATATCAGTAAGCCCTAACATTGTTTTAATACTGGCATAAGGAAACTGCAAGCAGACTGCCTCCCACATTCTGTTTTTCTTGTCTAGCTTACAGTCACCATGATGAGCAGGCTGCAGCTGCCACATGATCTTTTCCAGCTGCAGGTCTGATCTGCTCCTACCAGCCCCTAATTGAATTTATCTGCTTCCTCTCCCTCCTCTGCCTCAGCAGAGGCCTCCCAATTAGAGTCCACGTCTGCCTCCTTGCCTCTCTCCAACAACAACCCAACAGCAGAAAAGTTGGTGCCTCGAGCTCTAAAGCTCAACTAGAACAAATTTTAGTCATTCTAGTCAATAACTTAATATAATTTTTATAATACTGGCTAAACCATTCTAACCCTTGACTTAATATGAAATACTTGAGTTGCTGTGTCCTCTGATTATCTTAACAGATAAAGCAGAATGAGCTGGAATGTTAGAAACACAGAATGAGATGTGTCTTTTCTTTCAATATAATATCCAAGAAAGACTACAGAATTATAGGGTCAGAGTAAAAACAGCTAGAATTCATAAAGAGTGATTTCCCCTAACTCAGAATCTTCTCTTCTATCAGAGTGTTTGTTAAGAGGACATGAAATTGCGTTTGCATGATGATTCTTAGTCTATTGCTAAGAATGTAATTTTTTACTATGAATTGAGGACTTCAGCTGGAAACATGGGTAATGAACCCTAAGGAGTTTAAGATCTGGCAACAATGTCAATAAAGATCAAAGCAATTTACATCATACTCAATGACTGCAATTTCTTAACAACCCCAAAATCACCGTTCTTTGCCATTAGGCAATGCCTAACACGGACATCTGAGTGCAATATGACTGACTTGGCTGAGGATTTCAGAAATATGATGAAAGCGACACTCACTTCTAAAAAGACTATGAAGATCATGAAGAATACAATGCAGCTCACTGGTATAGCAAATGAAAGGATCCTACTTTTGTGCTGTCTCACCCCCATATTGTTGACCTCAGATATCCACCATCCCTAAGTTTCTTCATCTGTAAAAGGAGGAGATTTCAAAAGAGCTAACAAATACAAGTTTGGAGCTGCTCTGGCTGAATTACTCAGGACAGAAAGAGAATTCTATTACTCAGTCTCCCCTTTGATTCCCTCCATTTCTTCCCTGTTCTCAAGATGACCATAAATAAACCTTGGCAGAACCTAAAGGCTCTGGGGAAACCCAGAATGACAACTTAATAGGCTATGAGATTTCTAAGGTCCCTCCTTACCATCACATCCTTCACTTCCATGTTACTTCTTTGTAAAACAGACATTGATTACTCAGCTTACTACACTGGCACCCAGCACACAGCAGGTGCTCGATGAACACTGAGTGAATTAAACTTGAAACTGTATCTATTTACCCCATGATCTAGTAAAACTTTCAGAAGAGCAGATATGTCTAGGACCTGGCTTACACATTTTTTACCAAATAGAAATACATCAAATTATAAACAAAATTTTAAATTAAGACACCTCTTAATTATATGATTTGGGGTCACATTATTAATAAAAGTAAGCTGTCATGTCCTTCCATAACCTTAACCGTGATCATAGCTGATCGATGTGGTCATAGTTTCTAAACAAAATTCAACAATTTCAGGGTTTTAAGACAAAAAACACCAGTAATTGAGGCAATCTCTCTTTGAATGCTGTAACTATCCCACCTTTGACTGGAAAAGCAGAAGCAGTGATGTTTGAGGGCAGCAAAGCAGGTAAGTCAGATGCACCGAGAGGACAGAGGGAACTGTGACAGCATCTGAGGCCCTGTCCCTGAAGCAAAGCCATAGTTCTCAGGTTTTGCCAGTGACTGCTATAAATTCTCTTTTGGCTTAAGGTAGTTAAATCGGTGTATTGAAGGGGACCACAGCTTTGTTATTATGAAGTTGCCTTTTAGGATATTATTTTAAATAGTTACTAAGAAACACAAGTCTCAGAAAAAACTTTTGACCCTTTCCTCTTTCCTCTCTAAGAAATTCAGACAGAAAAACTTGTTTCAACCCAAAATAGCCAAAGCAATCCTAAGAAAAAAGGACAAGGCCAGAGGTATCACATTCCCTGACTTCAAATTATAATACAAAGCAACAATAATCAAAATAGCACAGTACTGGCAGAAAAATAGACACATGGACCAATGGAACAGAATTGAGAAGCCAGAAATAAAATCATAGACACAGACAACAGTTCAGTGGTTAACAGAGATTAAGCGGGGGAGGAAAGAGGTAGGAGAAGGAAAGTGGGGGTCAAATACATGGTGACAGAAGATCTGACTTTAGGTAGTGAACATACAATACAATATATAGAAGATGTATCATAGAATTGTACACTTGAAACCTATGTAATTTTATTAACCAATGTCACTCCAATAAATTTAATGAAAAAGAAAAGAAAAACAACCCTGCTTCAGGAAGGAATTTGCCTTAGCTTAATTTGAATTAAGTATGGCAAATAGGACGACTTCAGGCAGGAGCCTATTAACTAGATAGCCTCTGTGTCCCATTGCTTGTGAGTTGCCCAGCAAGAACGTTCCTGCCACATGTGTTCTGCTCTTCCTCACCAACCTGGAAATCGCCCATTCTCACTTCTGAAATCTAATATGCTGTCCCCCACCCACCTTCTCTCCTTTGTCCAAAATGTCATAGATACCCAATGTTACATCATTGTCTTTGGAATTTTTATGCATATGTGAATTCCCCATGTACATGCATTAAGTTTTGATTTCCTCCTATGAATCTGTCTCTGTTAATTCAATTAGCCCAGTTAGAGAAGTTAGAAGGTGGGAGAAAAAGTATTATATTTTAGTCCCCATAGTTTCAAGCTACAAGAAAGAAAGAAGGAAGGAGGGGAGGGAGGGAGGGAGGGAGGAAGGAAGGAAGAAGCAAAGGAGAGAGAGGCAGGGAGAGAAGGAAGGAGGGAGGAAGGGAGGGAGGAAGAAAAGAAATACAGGGTATTAACAAATGGATTAGGAGGTCTAGACCAGAAATCTCTCTAGGAATAAATTTATAAATAGAGATAGTAATATTCCAGGGCACACAGAAGGTAGTGAACCTTCCTTTACTCAACAAGTCACATGTTAGTGGCTGCCTACTCTGCCTCCTTTTTAAGTAGGGTGACCACATGTGCCAGTTTGCCCCAGAAAGTCCCAGTTTACTCACTATGTCCCAGCGTACTGCACAGTGAACTCCTTCTGTCACATCTGAAGTGTGTGCCACTTCAGTCATTAAGCTAGAACAGACATTGCAAGCCCCCTCTGTGTCATTTCCTTCCCTCTAATTCTACTGTTTTTCCTTCTACTTCTGTTGCTATTTTCATTCTTTGTTGCCATGTATTTGGCAAAGTACTCATAAGTAAGTGGAAATGCTAGGAAGTATGGAGTACAGGAGAAAACAAAAACAAAAAAAATCCAGGAAATGATTAAATAGCAGTACCAAATAGTATTTAATAATAATAATAAATGAGGTAGTACATGTAAGGCACATTGAACAATATTAGTAATTATTATCATTATGCTGCTTAATAATGTTAATGATGAGACAGTTCCTAAAAACTTAAAAGGCATAAAATAAAATAAAAATTTTAATGTATCTCCTGAATATTTTTTAGAAGAGTAAATAACTTTTTTATTTAGTTTATTTATTTATATATTTATTTAGCTCCTCCTCCCTCCTCTCCTACCCCCTCCCCCTTCTCCCATTCTCTCCCTGAATATTTAATAAAAAGAAAAATATTCCTTGATGCCAGCAATCTGAAGCAATTCTTCTGAAAGTGATTTATCTAATAGTTGCAATAGAATTATCCATCTTTCTATTTTGTTGCTTCATCAAAGGAAAAGCAAGCACGCTATCACAGATGGAATATACAACAGAAATAGTTTTACCTCAGATATTTCCAAATAGGTTGGTTTTTTTTTTTATGCTGATATGAGGGTGGAAAACAAAGGTATACAACTTGATACTTGTGAAGTTCTTCTTAATACAGTCAGAAGGAAGATGACTTTGTTTTTATGTTGAAACAGGCAAAATTACCAGAAAGGAAGAGAGGAAAGTACAGAACACACAGTATGTGGTTATGTCATTACGATGCTAAGGAAGAAAATTCTATAATCTTCTAAAGTGATAAAAATAACTTCTACCTGTAATATCATGTTATATTTTATCAGAGTCTTTCCTCTTCTCCTAAGCAGCCTCATGTTGCACACAGTAAGCCATATTAAGTCCTGAGTCATTTTGAAACATTAACATAGAGGGATAGTAATAATAAATAAAAACACGCAGGATTTCTACACCAATTTTTCCTCCCAAGAACACTAAATAATCTCCATTATTTCACAACATTCCTAAGAAGAGGACACAGATGGGCATCATTACTTCCATTATACCATTAGAAGAGTTACACAAGAAAAGCTGAATAAGCAATCCTGCAACATGGTTGGCCAAACTGGGATTACGACCACATCTTTCTTGTTATCTCTTAGGGAAGGAAAAAGAAGGGATGATGGGGGAAGTATCACTGGTAAAACGGATGATTTACATCACTTATTTACATAGTATGACATGGTTCACAGGTATCTTTTTACCTTAGATAATCAAACATGGTACATCCCAATTTCAATTTTATAAATGTAATTTAAAGCATAAAAGTGTGTTTTAAAAACAGAACACATTATACATATCATTTTAGAGTCTATTATTTTTGGGTAACAGTATACTGTAAACTATCATACATCAACATTTGCAATGGCTGTATTCTACTTATAAATATATCCTAATGTATTTTAGAAATTTTTTTTCCCAAAGCCAAGCATGGAAAACCAAGAAACCCCTCACAAAAAAAAAAACAACAACACTGTTATAGATTGGATCCTTCAACAAACAATTGCCAAACACGCTACAAAAAATTAGAGAGGAGAATGAACCAATAGTTTAGCAATTACAATAGTATGTTGTCAGCTACTTTTATAAACTGAGGTAGTATTTTTCCAGAGGTTAATTTGTTAAATATATCAAAAGTCCTAAAACTATGAATACCCTCTGCCCCCACAACTCCCATTCTAAAAATCTGTCCTTATTTTGTAATGGGACAAGTTACAAAGATGTCTGTACGAGGGTATTTATGGCAGTATGTTAAATAGCAGTGAGAGAGGGGGAGCAAACTAGATGTCCATGAAAAGAGAAGAGTTTAAATAAATTAGGATACATCCAAAGTGAATACACTAAAGTCTTAATGCAGATTATGGAACAATATTCCAGATATATTTATGAGTGATTATGTTGTTGTTTTTTTTTAAAAAAAAAAAGGCTACTTCAACCTGTGTGTATGTGTGTGCACTGGAATAATACAACCTGAAATACTATTAGTGATCCATTAGAGACATTTTTCTTCATGTTCACTGGATTTTCTAATTTATGTGTAATGCACACAGAATACTTATCCAAAGCAAGAGGTAACATGAATACTTGTAATAGAATGTAATACAAGCTATTATAAACATAAAGACATGTACTCTAGGCTCCCCATACCTCAGCCGGAATCTAAGAGGAAGATTGGGAATACCAAATTAATGACACTTACACTGAATCTTCAAGGATAAATAGCAGTTAGACAGTAAAAGACAAGGGAAGAAACACTATAGGATGAGGGAAAGCCTTGGAGGTGTTCGACAGCGGGACCTAATCGAAGCGTCATGAGAAGCTCAGAGAGGGCAATTAAAACAAGAAAAAAATGTATCTGATAGATTTTAAAATAAAAGAATTCAACATTGACCTAAGCTTGAGAAGTTTTGGTGAACACATGAAGGCAGAAGCCAGATGGTACAAGTGAAGGAATGAATGGGAGGTGAGAAAGTGAGGATGAAGGTAAACACTAATTTTAAAAGTGCTGGTATAACAATAAAAAGAGAGGTAACAGGGAGTTGGATACTGGGTTATGAAAAGATTTTATTTTCTAAGATGGGAGAACTGATAGATGTTATAATAATAGAGAAATGAGCCAATAGAGAGGGAGAAGGACACCAATGTTAAAAAAAAAAAAAAAAGGATGTACTGTAGATTGTAGTTTGATGTTTCTAACTGGGGTGGCAATGGGGAATCCAGGAGTGGAAGGCTGAGGACTCCAGCAGTCGGGCCAAATGACATCACAGGAAATCATCTCGTAGCTTCAAACTACAAAGCCAATTCACAGAAGGAATTATAATTTCATTTTCTTAGGAAATAGAACCAGTTTGTTGCTGAGGGGAGAAAAACCCAGAAAATAATTAGTATAATCAGAAATGTAATGTAAACAAAACAGAGCATTATTATCTCACCTCTGCATGACAACAAGAACGTTCTGTGCAATTTCTATAATCTCGCCTAAAGAAAGACATATAGTATTAGAAAAAGTACGAGAACTAAAATGCTTGAGCAGACGGGAGGTACATTAAGTAGTACAGATAAACGAGATTTGTACTTTTTGCCCGGAAAATGCAAAACCTATTGAGAGATACCTTTTATGTTAACAGCTCCTAGTCTTCTTGAATATAAATATATTTTTAATATCAAAAATGTTTGAGAACACATGACAATATTTGAACATTTAATAAATATTGATTGGAAAAATACATTATGACAAGAAGCATTCACAAGTTGAATCATTTTTAAATTAACTTGTATTTTATTAATCTCAGCAGTATCTGCATATTTTTAGTATGTGTGTATTTATGTGTGACATTGCATGTTTATCCTATCAGAAACAAAGTTTGGGTACACATATGAATTATAGCTCTCTTGTAATAATTCTGAGCCACCAACCACCATCCCACACCTGCTCAGGAATCCTCAGATCACATTTAAGTACCACTCTCCTAATATATAAAACCCTAAATTGGATGAATAGGCACCTCATCATCTAATAACCAAAAGCTAGAATTAAATATAAAACTTGAAAGAGGCATATATAGAACAATATGTAGTGTTTTGAAAGGTTTGCAAACATTACCTCAAAAACAGTTTTTAAAAACCCAAACTGTTTTCAAAATGTTTATATAAGTCACTGGGCAATATTTCTATAAGTTTTAAAGAAAAATGGTTTTTCTAGAGGCCACAACATTTGTAAAGACATCAAGGAGTACAACTGGGCTCTGCCATGACACTTCTCTGTGCTGCTGAGCCAAATAAATTGTAAGTCCTGTCAGTGTTAATTCTCACATTTGTACCCTGATCAGGCATTATACAGAGACACACATATGCTCAAAATATTCTTGAACAGCAACGAACAAATCAATCAATCAACCAATGAAAGAAAGCAAGAAATTAAAACTGGAAGAAACCCACTTCTACGACTCAGTAATTTCACCATCCTACAGTTCATTTAAAATACAGAAATGATTTCAATGCAGGGTTCTAAAAATGAGTTTCATCTGGATTTCCAGGAAAGACAGACAACTAGAGAAGGGTGAAACAGGAAATGATTTAGATTCACTTTTTCACAACAAAAATACATTTTGGAATTTGCATTTTTAAAATCTCACTGAATTTATTCTCTAGCAAAGCCTAAGTTGGTCCTTTTGCTGTTCCTTTAAGCAGCTCTGTACCTGCCCATTTAATCCCCATGTGTAATCTGCCTTTGAATCCAGTGACCTCCCTATTAACCATAATTTATTCTATGAGCTTCTGGATGAGCAATTCAAGAAGGAAAAGCAGATGAACAAAATAATTATAATCTGCATAAATAATCTGTATTCTGCAAAATCTGCTTTTGTCATTAAATAAGAAGAATAATGTGACCATTTCAATCAATCAATAGATAAATAAAATTCTAAAAATTCAGTAAGCTGACATGGGCAAATAAATTCATACTTACATTCTTCCTTTTAAAGTTGAGGGAGGAAAAAAAGCACTACATAGTTTATTGTTTCGTTTTATATTTAAAAAGATTGTATAGAGCTCAGTTTCTGGGTGTGGCTCTGTTAATCGCTATGTGGCCTTGGTTCAACTACACCCTCTAACCGTCAAGTTCCTTTTCAACAATATATGTGAGGTTGAGTCTGGTGATCTATAATATTTCTGTGAGCTCAAAAAACTCTGTCTCATACTTGAGAAATTTCATTTATCTTCCATGTTGATCTTTATATTAAGAAAGAAAATGTGAAATTTCTAATTGTAGATCATGAAAGACATCAGCCAAAACATCTCATTTATTAAGCCCATAAAATATTCTTGAATTGCTCCTGGAATTATCATCTTTCCACATTCGGAAATGCAAAGACAAGATTGGAATCACTATAGCCCAATCATTTTACATTCATATTTAGAAAAAAGCTAACTCATCCATTAATTTAACATATAATTTAGTACTGAGTGGATGTCAGGATTATCAATCCCTGGGACTACAGAGAAGACACCTAGAGTTATCCCCAAGTGTCTTAGAAGTGGGGCAGACAGATAACTCAACATTTATAATTCAATGTCTTTCTTCCATTAGAATCTAAGCTCTTTAAGGGCATAGATTGAGATTTTTCTGGTCATTACCTCCCCAGGGCCTGACAAAAAAATATCTGTTGAGTTAATAAAAAAATAAATGAATGACTAAGTCATAGGGACATAAAGGAAGTGAATCTAACTCTGGTAGGAAACATACATTTTAAGGGCAAGGTTACAGGCCACATTCTGGAAGTCTAAATTGTTTCCTTATCAGTTGTTTGTTTCATTATATTGAAGACATAAAGAACAAAATTCACATATTTTCATATCCCTCCCTCATTCCAAAGCACATTTTTAACATTATAGAGCCAGGACATTTATAAAAGTGGAGAATTTTCTATGTGGAATTCAATGTCTAGAACCCATGAATTTACACAAATGAAAAATGAACAGTCCAGATAGTAACCAACACCAGAAAAGGACAAAACATCAAATTAAAAACCACTTTGCTATCATTTTTTGTATCTGCTAATGGCTAAGAGCACAGATTCTGGAACCAGATCCCATCTCTCTAGATAATGAGACCTTCAACAAGTCACTTAACCTCCTTCTGCCTCAGTTTCCTCATTTGAGAAATAAAGACAATAATACTACTTCATAGAGCTACTATGAATATTAAATGAGTTAATACAAGTGTGTGTAAAATTCTCAGAAAAGTAGCAGTCACATGGTAAGCTCTAAGTAAGTGTTTGCTAAATACATAAAAAAAAAAAAACCAAAACAATATAACATCAGACTACTCCATTCAATTAAGAGAGTGTAAGACAATGCATAATGAAGACAATTCTTTTGGAATTATATAGGTGAAATTTTCAAAGAAGAGCCTGTGGATTTAGAAAAACCCAAATTAAAATAAGTGGGTTGAACAGAGAGCTTGAAGAGAAAACAAATTTTTAGAACATGCTCAAATGAGCTAAAACAAGACACTTAAGGACTTCCATTTTTTTCATTTGAAAAATTCCCCTCAGGAGGAAGTGATGACTCGAAGTTAGAAAAGCTATTAACAATAATGTTATTTTTGAAATATTGCAAAGAGGTTATTTTTAAAGTTAGTAGTTTTCACAAAATTTAGTAAGAAAGAGTAAAATTTTAGTGCACTCATAAAATTGGAAAACAATACCTAAACAGTATGCATTATAGTAGTGGTCCCTAAATCTGACCCTGTGTCACAATTATCTGGGGAGCTTTGTCAAAATTGACACACTGGAGATGCTGATTCAAGAAGTCTGGGGTAGAGTCTGTGTATCTTTATTTTTGTTTCGTTCTCCCAGCTGACTTCCAAGTACAGCCAGATCAGAATGAATGAATTGAACACTTGCTGCAAAGAGGTCTTGAGTAGTGTGGCTGGATTGTCCCTACCGTCTGCAACCCTGTTATAAATAATGATATCCAAAGTCATCAACAGCACACAGGATAAGGTCATGAGACAGGAGCACAGGTTGCCTGATCAACCCAAGAGTCCAAAATGGGCAGCAAAAAATGAACCATAAATCTCATGATAAATGAACCTGCATTCAGGGTCCAAAGTCAAATGCAAAATTGCAATGAACAGGTGTAATAAAAAATGTTTTCACAGCTCTTCAGTTGAAAATATTTCCTAGATTTGTTTTTCCCCTAGACACAGTCTACTGGGTGATGCAGGTATGTGGAAGCTGATACAGTCCCACTCTACTACCTCAGACCACCTCAAGAGTGTCGTGTTCAGAACTGGAGTTATGTTCTAAGAGGCAGGTTGACTAGGCTCACTTTCAGTAAGTTCGCACCAGTATGACTGGATTGTTAAAATACTGGAACACTTTAGTACCAGCTGCTGCTTAGAGCCTCCGGTCATTTTGGCCACTCACCCAAGGCCTCATCCCCTCCCCAAACCAAAAGATTAATAATGCCAGGCATAGCTATGTCTCCATTCTAATGGGTTGCTACCTGTGCCAGATGTTATTGTTAGTATTTTCAAAATGGCACTACTAAAAATGCTCCTAACCAGAAATGTTAATTGCTTGAAAATTATATCAGAGTAAGAACCATTAAAGATTAGCCTGGAAAGGAGAAGCTTTGAAATGAGATAGGGATAGGAGTAATCTGAACACTGCCTTCAAATACATGAACGGGCTCATGTGGGAAACAAATTAGATTTATTCCATGTAGCTCCAGTGGGAGAAATTATACACAATGATTGGAAGTTACAATTCCATATAAGGAGAGCTTTTGAACGCTGGTGCTTCCCAACAATGGAACTGGCTTTGCGAGAACAGTGAACTTCCCGAAGTGGCACAGGAAGCACACAGTGACACTGAGAAGTGTGTGGAGATGCAGGTGCCTCTGCTCCAGACAGTGAACTAGAGAGTTCAGTGGTTCCCAAATCTGAATGTTCTTCTGAATCCTCAATGGAACTATTTTTAAAAAGACTATTTTAAAGAGCAACGTTAAGTTCACAGCAAAATTGAGTTTAAAATACAGAGGGCTATTCATATACACCCTGCCCCACATACTCACAGTCTCTCCCTTACTATCAAAATCTTGCACCAGAGTGGTCCATTTGTTACAACCCATAACCATGAATTAATACATCATCAACCCCCGAAGTCCATAACTGATATTAGTCTTTACTCTTCGTGTTGGACATTCTATGGGTTTCAACAAATATATAGTAACATACTCCTGTATCGACTGTTATCAATGGAACTTTTTAAAGATTAGAACTCCTCCCCACCCCCTAAACCTACTAAATCTGTATTGTCTAGCACTGGAGTTTGGGAATTTGCATATTTTAAAGCTCTTCAAGTGATGTTGACACAGAGCTAGTTTTGGAAATTTGTATTAGTGATCTGTAAGGTTCTTTCCAACCTTCAGACTCTACAATTCTATTCACTAAAAATCACAATACCCTTTTTAAAGGAGTATGTGACTCTTGAATCCTGACCAGAGCTTAGAGGGGAATCTGCGAAGTATATATAACACGTCAAGCAGTATATTAGGTCCAGATAGAGTAAGTAAGCTGACTAAGATCACAGAGTCAATAAAAGGCAGAGCTGCAACTCTAGTAGATTTGACTGACTTTATTTCCCTTACACTATTAGACCTCCAACAAACTCTTAATTACTTGAAATTAGCAAATGAAGACATACAGTTTCAGATTACTAAAAATGGAGGTGTGTTCATTGATTTTTTAAATGATATATTCAGCACGTGAGAGGGATATTTTGTTATAGGATGACAGAAAGCCAGTTGATAGCCCAGGAACATGTAAGATTTATGCAGTAGGGCCTTACATCAAGCAAAGGGCATTTGCTCCATAAATATGAAAAGTTGGACTAAGGTTCTCCGATACTTAATTAGAAATGTAATAAATCATCCAAAATAACAAAAAAGGATCCAATCACATCTTTGCTCTTCATAATGAACTCCAAACCAGACAGTAGTCAATTCTGCATTTGCACAATGGAACCCTGACCCATTCCCTGAGCCAAAGAAAAGACAAACCAATTTCCCAAAGCTGTACTTGGACTACTCCCACGGGATATGGAAATAAACTGTAATGGTTATTAAGAGCACACACTTTTGATTCAAATCTGGGTCTGCCCCTAACTAAATACATAATCTTGGGGAAATTACTTAACATCTTTAGCTTGGTTTCCTATCAGTAAAATGAGGATGATGATATTGCAATATCCTCTCTCAGAATTACCATGAGGACTGGATGAGATGCTGTAAGTGAAGTAAGTAACATTTACCTGATACTCAGTAAGCCCTCATTGTGTTCATCCTATTACTTATTAATCCTTCCTTGGGTGATATCTAGTATAAATGGTCCATGTGCTAACTAAATGCAAAAGTGTACCGTTTTTGATTAATGGGAGCAGAGTCAGCATAAGCTAATCTGCAAGGTTAGTTTGATGGAGTAGAAAAATGTAACTCATTTAAACTCGTCTCACAGCATTTTTTAAATGCCTTTTTTTTAGACCATTAAGTTTTAAGGCAAACCAATATATTATTTATGGATATATAATTACAGCGAAAACAAGGAATTGAACAGCCTGCTTTTCCTGGTCAGGATACTTACCTACAGGAAGAAAGAAGAAGGTTAGATTGGATGGGCTCATTCAGGTAGGTGCCAGCAATGTCCTGTGTCTCGACTTTACTGGTGGGATATATTTTATATTTATTTATTTGTTTGTTTGTTTGTGTGTGTGTGTGTGTGTGTGTATATATATATATAGAGAGAGAGAGATAGATATATAGATATGCTGTCTGGAAAAAATCCAGTCATAAATAAATACCTCTATTTTTCATATTACATGACTGAGTACTTTCCAGAGAGCCTTCATATTGGTATTTGTTCTTTATACAGTTTTTTTGTTTGTTTGTTTGTTTGCTTTTTGGTATGTGGGTAGTTCCCTGGCTGGGAATCGAACCCAGGCCACAGCATTGACAGTGCCAGCGCTGAAACCTTAAGCCACTACACCACCAGGGAACTCCCTCTTTATACAGTTTTTAAAATAATTTATTAAACTATATTAGTTTTATCCAGAAGAATTAGGGCATTTATCAAAGAAGGCTATATCTAACAATAGTTATTTCTAGTTATTGCCAGTCAATTGGCAAAAAAAAAAATCTAGTAGGTCTGTTACAGTGATTGTTATTTTCCTTAAAATACTTCAGTATCAGCATCATGATATTATATAAGTGCTGATTAGTTCAAGTTCTCATCCTAGAGATATTCAGCAAAATTCTTTTAAGAATTCAAATCCAGAAATGCCAGTTAGCATTATATCAGAAAGGGCCATTCTTCACGGTTGGTTACTCTGAGTCCTTCTGGTAGTCATATCCTGTTGACAACTGATTCTTTGCTAATTAGCACAGTATGTCAAAAATGGGTTTCTATTGGTCAGTCTAGTAACTGTTTATTTGTATGATGAATGCTAGAAATTTTCTCCCATCAGTGCAATTAATGTTATTCAAAGAAGGTAAACTGTCTTGAGTTGTTAAGGGTCTTTAACAACTCTTGACAATTTATCTCCTTTATATGCACAAGGGAGGTGAATAGCCTTTCCCTTAGGAGATGAAACCTAATCCTAATACATACCATATCCAGTCATTGGTTTGATGATATGAGACTGACTAGAGGACATAGAAACATGCCAATGTGTACTCTGAAACCTCAAAGAATAGATTATGAGAACTTTATGAAGCCTACAGATTAAGTTTATAAATGATTCTGTGTCTGCTTGTTAATGAATGTTTATTGAATACATATTTGCATATATAGCACAATTTAGTCTGAGATATGCATTCATTATGACCTGCTAGTGAGGTTGTGGGAAAGAAGTTAACCATCGCCACCTCAAATATCTTTTGTGGCCACTGTTATCTACCAAAAGAATGAACCTAAAAGTTTTGCATGACTAATAAAACTAAGGTTGGTTCACAACAGGGCTTTCTACTTTTTACTGACATTTCTGGAATTATTGACATTTTTTTAAAATTGAGTGAGAGTTATTTTGCAAACAAAAAATAAATTAAAATATTCAGCAGAACGATAAGCAAAAGACATAAGCAGGCATTTTACCAAATAAATTAAATATGGTCGATAAACACAAGAGTGGAAGTAGGGAGACCAGTTATGAATGCTATAATGCTCCAGGAGAGAGTGTCAGTGGTTAAGGAAGGTAGTGGTAGTCGAGATGGTTAAGATTAGTCAGGTGGAAAGAGTTTAGATATGGAGCTATGACATAAAGAAAGGATCAGGAATTCCCTTCAAGGCTTTTGGCATAAGCAGTGGAATAGAGAGTGGTATCATTTGCTGAGAGTGGAGCACAGACAAAATTATGTTTCTTTGGGGTGGGGGGGCGTCATCTGGAATCAAGAGTTTTTTGTTATAAATATTAAATCTGGGATGCCTATTAAATATGCAAGTAGAGATGAGTAAACAACTGAATTTCAGAGCCTGAAATTCTGGGGAGTGGCCAGCCCTGGAGTTAAGAGAGATAGCATTTAAAACCACAGAAGTGCATGAGATAATCTAGGGGAGAGAAAAAAGGCACAGGGTGAGAATTCTAAGAAAGAGTTCTGGAGCATTCTTTATAGTTAGAGGAAATGAAAAAGAAGGCAGATCCAGTAAAAAGAACGAGGAGAACCAGACAATAGGACAGGCAGGAAAGCAGAAGTATTAGTGCTCCAGAGCCAAAAGAAGAAAGTGTTTCAAGAAGAAAAGAATGAAGACTGTGTCAAATGCCATAGGGAAGTCAAGAGAGATGAGGAATGAGAACTGGCCATGGAATTTATCCATGCAGAGCACACTGAAGACCTTGATAAGAAAAGTTTCCATGACATGGAGGGAGAGGAAGGCTAATTGGAGTGGGTTCAAGAGACCAGAAAGTGAGGAGGCTAAGATAGCAATACAGCCAAATTTGAAACATTTATTCAAAAAATATATCCCAAAGAAGAAAGATATTTATTAAGTTTCATGCCAGAAGCCAAGATGTGTGTCTCATGACTTCGGAAGAAGACAAAATTTTGCTACATTCAGATGGCATCTTATGGTAAAAGAGGGATTATTAGAGATGCCATCCAGAGCAGGAGTCCCCCAAAAATCCATCTTTACCTTCCTAATTTTTTCTTCTACTTCTACTCCCTTGGAAAGGCTCCATAACACAAGTCTCTCTTTTCTCTTCTTTCTTCTCTTCTCCTCCACCCTCCCCTCTCCTCTCCTCTCCTCTCCTCTCGTCTCCTCTTCTGCCTCTCTCTTCACCCACTGATTACAAGATTGATTACTTATCTCCTTGCCACCCCACCCCTCCTTTGTGAACCACCAACCAGAAGCTAACAATCTATTCCAGGTCAGATGCTGCACGTCCCTCTGACACCCTAGCCTATCACCAGTACCAAAAATGCCTCCAGGCAAAATTGCTATCCTTCCCTGAAATGGTTAAACTAGCCTGGGTTTGATCAAAATTGGTTGACAACCCTGGGTTTGATCAAAATTGGTTAACAGCTATGTCTCTTATCTTAGCGCAGGCCACAAGTTGGACAAGATTGCCCCAGTGGAAAGTGTGGAAGCTCTCTGTCATTTTATGAATGCCAATTCTCCTTCCTTCCAAACCTACTGAGGTCCATGTAAGTGAATCACCTACAGAAGACACTCACTAAAGGCCCATGCTAGCTAGCTCAGGTTCCCATGGAGTCTGAAATGCAGAGCTTGGTAGATGTATTTTGGCCCTTCAGCTAAATTGTTTTAGTCACTGACATTTTCCTGAGGCTCAGAACCCTAAAATACTGTTTTTTCTGATGACTACCTAGATTTCCTGGGATTGACTAGATTAGGTCTCTGAGCAAACCTGTCCTCCAGGGGACTAGATAGGAAAAGGGAGGGCAAATGAAGAAAGCAAGGCAAATTTAGAGATGCTGCAAACAGCCAGGAACATTTCTAGCCAGAGGTGTCCTTTCTGATGATGCTAAATGGGTTAAAAAGCCATCTCATCAGATCAGAGCAACAAATAAGAAAACAAAACTGTGACTCAATAGGAATTGATTTAACCTTGTTGTGCTTTAATGAAGTTTCAAAAAAAATTATACCCCAATAAAGGCACACATCTACAGTGGCCTGCTTCCCTGGGTAGATTACCCAAGAGTCCCCCAAATAACTGCATAGAACTGGAGAGATGTTTCTGTTTAAGGTTTATTGAAATAGAAATCTAAAATTTTGCAAATATAACATGTGGGACTAAAAATTTTGTCTTTTCAATTCATCAAATAGTTTATATTTTAGCTAAATCAATAATAAGGGCACCAAATGAAGTAGAACCTAGAGCTGTGAATTAGCTCCAAATTCCCATAAATTTTTTACACTAAGAAACAGGCTAGGACCTAAGTATTTTACCACCCCCAAATTAACATATTTTAAATACTTGGGATCATTTGAAATTAATTCTTCTGTATCTAAAAATACACATATATTTAATTAAATCAGGTTTTTTTGATATACCCAGTAAATGCACAAACTCTCTCTAAATGAGTTCAGGGGTTACAGTGCTAGTATACCTATAAGGAAAAAAGTTACTCAAGTCCAGAAGAAAGCAGCTAATTTTACAAACAGGAGCTTCATCCCATTTAGAAACTGCAGACAGAAGCAGCTCCTGCCATGGATGTTGGGGTGGCCAACAAGGAACTGTGGGAAGAACACAATGCCGTCAGCCAGCTCAGAAGCATGATTGGGGGGTCCTAGAAGGAATCCCTGGCTTTATCACTTTCGGGGAGAAACCTCTCGCCTCTTACTTTCTTTTTTATAGCGTTTTCCTTCTCTAGTCGAAATGTATTGGCTTCCAGTGACCCCAGTTCCTCTTGTAGCTTCCTTAAGAACATACAGAGGGTGACAAAAATGTATACACAGCTGAAAAAAGGAAAAAACTGTATTAAAAGTGTAATACCCAATATATACCAACAACAAAGATAAATACAAGTCACGTTTGATTTGTGCAACTACAAGAGGTGCTCAAAGTAGTTACCACCAGCATCTAGACCCTTCTTATTATGGCGAACTACTGCTTGAGCAACGTTGACCAAAGTGTCCACTTGTATCACTGCATGTACCATTTCAGTTTCTTCCTGAAGTGCCTCTAGTGTAGCCAGTTTTCTATAGTACACCACATCATTTCAGGTCCCCCCTAGGTAGAAGTCAAGAGGTGCTAAGTCAGGGGAATGTGGGGGAAACTCACACAAGATTCTCTAATTTCAAATACCACTTCAAAATGGTCTTGAGTTCCTTGAACAACAACGGTGCTTCCACCATTCTCTGACTGTCCTGCCTGTAGCATGATGACACTAGCGTCCATTTGATTAACACCATCTTTTAAGTGAATGTCATGCTACATGTTGCTACTATAATTCAATTCAACTTCAGAAAGTAACACATAGATAACATCACTTAAAATGTGTATATGTTTTTTGGCACTGCAGTATTGAGGCATGTTGATACCGCAAAGCATTCCCATACTTTCAGAAAATGAGAACACATGCAATGGCATGCAATGGCAACTGCAGAATGAAGTAGAAAACACATTTCAACAAGTCCATGGGCCAAAGGACAGCAAGCTGAGCTTCACTGGGCTCTATTACAATAAACGCACACTCCAGAATGCTAACACACGCCAAAAACATACATTCCAAAAATAAGGGGGGAGGCCAGAACAATACAACCTCAGATCACTTGAGTAATATTTTCCTCCTCTAGGAAAAGGAGGAAGTAAATTATAGAAAGACAAAGGTGAGGATCAGCCAAATATCTATCTTTTGACAAATGCGGGGCTAATATAAGGATATGAAAAGGACAATCTCTGGGAGGAAAATTAAGCATTTCTCTATACTAACTGAGTAGTTAACAAGAAAGCTGCTTCTCATTTCCAATGATTTGAAACACTTCTTCCAAGAAATCTTCCCTCTGACTAATGGAAAGAGAGCTTTAGGAAATCACTTCTAAAGTTACTCTTTCAGGCAAAATTGTACTCTTGGTAAAATACATCTTATAGATTTTCTGATCCCTCTTTTATTCTAAGCGTTTTGTGTTTCCTATGACTATCACGCACATCTCCATTCCTAGGATCTTACTAGAGTATGAACATACCCCAAACTCTAAATATTTGCCTACCTTTTCCCTTCCATGTAAAATATTTGTCCTATGTTCTATTTTCCTAGCTCATGTCCTCAACCAAAGTCACAATGAATTACTCATATAAACAAATTAGCTAGCAGGTGTGCTACACTGATGCTAGAGATTAATGTCTGTAATCTTATTTAAATGTTTCTTTTTGTCCAAAGATATTTGATTGGGCTAGATGATCTTCAAATTCTCTCCCAACTCTATTATTATAAAATTTCATAAGTAACCAGAAAATTTTAAACCTTGGGCCAAGCTAGTTGGCAAGCTAACCTTTTGGGGCTTCTCAAATTAGACCATGTTGTTGTTGCTACTGGGTATAAACCTGTCAGATCTGCTACTATGGTGAACTGAAGATGACCCAAATCTTTGCTGTTCCTCTCATCAAGAAATTAGTCTATTTTTCCCTCTGACATAAACTCAGGGCTGGTCTTGTAACTTTCTTTAGTCAACAGAATATGGTGAATGTGACACTTTGACAGTTCTGGTTTAGACCTTAAGAAGGTTTCACTTTCATCCTCTTTGGAGCCCTAAGACACTACATAAAGAGACACATACTCTGATGTAGAGAATACAGGGAGGGAGGGAGGCGTTGAGATAGAGATGATTGAGATAGAGACAGAGACAGAGACAGAGACAGAAACAGAGAGAGAGAGAGAGAGAGATGTTGAAATTGATTGACCCCTAGCTAGCCCCTATCTGTTTCAGGCATTTCAGCTGAGGTACCAGACATATAAGTAAAGATATTTTGGACTTCTAGCCCTAGAAATCCTCCAGATAACTGCAACTGCATCAATAATCCCAGACAAGACCAGGAGGAGAACCACCCACCTGAGCTCAGTCCACAGGTGGTTGTCGTTATTTTAATCCACTAAATTTCAGAGTGGTTTGTTATACTGCAACAGATAACTAAAACATGGCCCTAAAAATTGGCCTAATCCTTCCTTTGAACAAAGAAGGAATGTATAACAATTAAAAGAAATTTTTAAATTAAGTTCCTAATTATTATCGTAGCTATTCCACCTTCCACCATGCACTTACTCCTTCCTGTATACAATGGTACATCCATAAATTTGTTTAACACTTTCTCAACTGTACACGTCTTATAGCCATAAATTGTAAGCTCCTGATGGCCAAGAGCCAAGAACACTAATAGTTCTGCCATAAAGGCTTTTAAGCAATAATAATTTCTGTAAGTCCTGCTACTGTTCCACACTGAGCAGTCTACAAATGGAACCTCAGAGAGAAATTTATTTTGAAAGCCTAATGTCACCCTTTTGACCTTAAAGAGCACTGAAACCATAAGTACCCCCAGTGCATTCCTCCCAACAACAAAATGCATTACACTATGGCCACGGGCTTACTCTATAAAAGTGCTTTTTAATTGGTGGGTTATGAGGTTGGTTATTCCTAAAGGGAAATTTCACATTCCTCTGCCATTTATTCATGGCAAATTGCTGCAGAATGAAGTGACAAATTGCTGACACCTGTGTGGAGATTTCTAGGCCAGAAGCTTGTGTTCTTATCATGCCACTCTACATGGAGAAGTCATCCTGAAAGAACCCATGGATAAAAGAGATTACAGTCTGCTCATTTAAAATGCTCAGAGTTTGAAAACCTTCACCAGAACACCACTAAACCCTCCATTATCTTTCAAATGTTAAGAAAAAGTGAAATGTTGATTTAAAATTTTTCATAAAATTTTCAAAGTTAAAATGATATGAATTTCTTTGGAGTTAATTATATTCAATTTTTATTTTATATAGTTCTAAATTGTTGGGATTTTTCAGTATATATGCATTATTTTAGTAATTAAAAAACAAGTATGTAACAGATGTCACCCCAATAAGTCTAACAATAAAAATGAATTTAAAAAAAACAAAAACAAACAAACAAACAAAAAGCATGATTAGCAGGAAAATTAAATTGTCTAAAATATCCATATCAATATTTTTTTTTTCATTTCAAAGCATCACTCCAGAAACTATGAGTTGCCATAATAGGGGCAGAATAGCCCATTATATATGTCAACAAAGGACTAATATTGTCATACTTTATCTTAACATAACAAGACTGATTTATAAATGCACTATTATAAATATGCCATGCCCTTTTCTGTACATTGCATTAATCCCCACATCGAACAACAAACTCTTAAACTAAATAATGTAAAATGCAAGTCTCTGTTGGTAATGTCAACTGTCCCAAAAAATGCAATCTAAAAGTGAAAAGTTGGTCATGCTCTCTAAATTTCTTCTCTACTAGCCTGACTCTGTGCTTACAATTCCTACCAAAGCCATTCTTTGGGTTAAATTGTTGTAATGCTTACAGCAGACATTTTCAAAATACAAATAGTGGTTTACTTAAAAGAGTAACCAATTAACCTGTTAGAATCAATTATTTTACCTGATTAAACCATTACAATGGAAGGCCTGACTCCAAATAAATAGTGGTCCCCGTTAATTGGGTTTACCTTCCTCATCCGTCTTTTAGCTGTCTGAAGCCAAAGACCGTGCTCCTTCTATACTGTGCTTATAATACTTAAGGCCAGGAGACTGCTATAATACTTAAGGCCAGAAGAATGCTGTACCTATGACAAAGGTATAGTTGCTTTTTGAGAAAAATTGATCCTCTGCCGTATTCTTGCCATCTACAGCCAGTGACAGAAAGAAAACTACTGCAATCACTCCCAGATCCAGTTCTTCCCTGCATGCACCTCTTCTCAAGTCCTGGCCTCTGGCCAAACCTCTGATCTATCCCATCTCCATCTAGTTTCCTTAATCTAATTATAGCTCTCAGAGGACTCACTAATTCAGACAATAATCACAACATCCTGCTGAGTTCAAACAAAATACTTTTTTTAAAAACAAGGATAATTGTACTTCAAGGTGTTTTGTAAATATTAAAAACATAGTAACTCCTTAAACTCATACAATGGGTGTTCTTTCTCAAACAACTTTAAAACTATTAATTAATTGGTGTTTTAATATAATATAAATGTCCTTTTAGTTATAGAAGGAAAAATGTCAAAGTAAGCAATTCTGACTCTTGCCTGACAGCACAAGGGGTTCTGATTCTCATTTAGTGGGGAGCAGCCTTTTAAATACGATGAGGATAGAACAGAAAGTAAAGTGAGAACAAAGGTTGGATGTTTATGGAAATCTTTCCATCTAGTAGCCATATTCCTCAGAAAGCACTTGTTTTGATAAGATGTTCCTTCAGCCATGTAATTTGCTATTTTAAAGGGTGGCTTCCAAAAGAAACCATCAACAAAGCAATAAGACAACCAACCAAATGGGGTAAAATATTTGCAAACAATGCCATTGATAAGGGGCTAATATCGAAAATATATAAAGAACTTGTACAGTTCAACAAGAACAAAAAAAACAATCCAATTAAAAAATAAGCAGAGGACCTGTAAAGATACTTCTCCCAGGAAGACATACAAATGGCCAACAGATATTTGAAAAAATGTTCATCTTCACTAGCTATTAGGAAAATGCAAATCAAAACCACAATGAAATAACACCTCACACTGGTTTGAATGGCTATTATCAACAAGACAAGGAATAACAAGTGCTGAGGAGGCTTTGGAGAAAAAGGAACCCTCATACATTGCTGGTGGACATGCAAACTGGTACAACCACTATGGAAAACAGAATGGAGATTCCTCAAAAAAATTAAGAGTAGAGTTACATATGACCAGGCAGTCCCACTTCTGGGTATCTACCCAAAAAATTTGAAAATCTTAGTCCACAAAGATATATGTACCCCAATGTTCATTGCAGCACTGTTCACGGTGGCCCAGTCATGGAAACAGCTAAAATATCCTTTGATAGATGACTGGATAAAGAAGCTGTGGTACATACACGCAATGCAATGTTACTCAGCCATAGCAAAAGATGAGTTAGGGCTATTTATGACAACATAGATAAACCTTGAGACCATCATGCAAAGCAAAATAAGCCGGACAGAAAAAAACCAAGAACCATATGATTTCACTCATAGGTGGAACACAGAGCTGAAAGCAATAAAGAAACATAACCTCATGGACACAAAGGTTTAGAGGTTAGTGGTTATCTGAGGGTAAGGGGGGAGGTGGGTAGGGGAGAGGGAAAGGGTCTCAAATATATGGTGATAGAAAGAGAACTGACTCTGGGTGATGAACATACAATACAACACATAAATGATGTATTGTAGAATTGTATACCTGAAACCTATATAATTTTTACTAACCAATGTCACCCCAATAAATTTAACAATAAAAAAGAACATAAAAGGCAGCTTCCATGTGTTAAAATGATATAATATATGATGTAAGAGAAAGCTGAAATCTATTAGACATGAGTTGACCTCACAATGGATAAAAAACTAGGCTAAAATAAAATACTTGTGTAAGTTTGCTACCAACCAGTCCTCTACAACCTAGAGGGCTTGCAACTATGCTTCAGATGACCCAATAATATTTCCCTCATTCTGTCCTGGCTTCTATGGAACCATGGCTAATTTCATCATTATCTTATGGTAACATATTCTAAAAGTTAAGTACATAATATTTCTCTATTAGTTTCTCTATTATTTGAAGACTTCGTTTAAGGATTTCCATATGACCAGTTTTTCACATGAAAACATGTCTCTCAGGGGCATAACTTTGAAACTAACTACATGATGTGGAGAGACAAGAAGGAAAAAGACACAGTTAAGGCTCTCGCAATGCTCACAGTAAGGTTCCCAATTAGGTTTTAGACTTCCGCCTCTTCTAACAAAGGTGTTACTAACGCACTGGGGCAGTGCTGCTTAAGGAATTATATAATTATTCCACACTGAAGTTTTGTACATATCTAGAATGATGATCAAATGAACCAAGGGAATAAGAAATGAGGGTTTAATTGATGCCATGGGTTTCAACTCCAATTAGAGCAATAAAATTCATAATTGAATTTACAGTAACTTTCCCTACCATAGTCTTGCCAATGCTTAGGGGCTATAGGGATAATTAACAATA
Organism: Lyroderma lyra; assembly: GCA_004026885.1. Lineage (NCBI taxonomy): Eukaryota > Metazoa > Chordata > Mammalia > Chiroptera > Megadermatidae > Lyroderma > Lyroderma lyra. Next base: position 656,833 of record PVJL010000033.1, read on the forward strand.
ATCAAAGAAAATAATGCTAATTAAAACCATAAGCTAGAACTGGGGTGATGGTTACATTAATTGACATCTTAGCCAATACAATCCTTTATCTTATTCCAAAGACCAGTGAACCTTCTTTTGTCATTTGTGTTCTTTTTACTAATGAAAAACTGAGGGATGTGGAAGCTATCTGGATGGGAAACACTGAAGACAGACTAGACTGAAGCCCTGGTGGACCACTGAATTTATTAGTGGCCTGCACTCCATCACAGCCCCCATGTTCACTCCCTTGCCATTCCCAGATGTCACTTTTAAGTTCTCAAAAGATAAAAAGCTTTTGGTTTTGGTTTTGATTTTTGCTTTTGTTTTTGTTTTGTTTTGTTTTGTTTTGTTTGTTTTGCCTCTTGTGTCCACGGCATCTATCTGTTTCCTTTGAGTTCCTTAGGAAGCAGGAGCACAGTCCAGTGACCCTCCTCCACTGGCTGCTTCCAGTGGTTGCTTTAGGAAGGAACAGAGAGAGAGAAAGAGAGACAGAATGATTTACTTCATGGATTTTGCCACTCTTAGACGCAGTGGAATCCTAATTATCAAAGCCTAATATAGCAAGCTGTCAAGAGTATGAAACTGATTGGTTTATATTGGGCCAACTTTCTCTACTGAAACCTTCCTTTACTGAGTTAGAATAACTTTTTAAAATCATTTATGATTCTTCCAGCTACTGTAACAAGCATTTCAGTTGCTTCCTCTGAATGTCTCACAACAGAAAAAAATACTTTTTTTTTTTTCATTAAAACATGTTATGTTAAGAAAAAGATGGACAAGGAAAAGAATAGCTGAGCACTTGCTAGGCTTTGGGTCAAACAGTTTTATTTGTATTACATAAGTTTATTCATCTAATCAACTAACAAAAAATCATGAAGTATAAATATAGGTGTGGCATTTGTCCAATATGGCACCTAAAAAAGTCATCATTATGTGACATTAACACTAAAACATTAACTTTTCTGATAAAGTGTTTCTCTGAGAATTAAGTTCTTCATTCTTCTTTGCAAAATCCCATAATACCATGAATCTTACATTAAATATAAAGGCATTTCTCCATTTGCATTACTCTAAAATACGCCACAAGAAATCAACAGGCACTATAGCATGTCATAAAGGAGGCTTCTTTTGCTAGATGTCTTCTCCATATAATCAGGAAATAAGTTATTTTTATTCATTGTTTTAAGCCAAATTACATTAAGGAAGATGGGAAAGTACATGGAACTGAGCATTAAAATACTTGCATACTGAGTCTGACCTTTGTGCCTTAGCCAGCTGTGTAACTTGAGGAAGACACTTAACCCTCTATGACACACTTTCTCATCTATAATGTGAGGGGGACATTTCTATATTGTCTGTTCTCACTGAAAAAGCTAATTTAGGATACATGCTATTGATCATCCATTTAAGACTATTTTCCATTTCTCTTCCATCTCCATATTTCCATCATTTAATAATCAATATTCAGTCACCTATTACATGTCAAACCCAGCTAAGTACTCGAGATACAATATGTAAAATTCCACCACTGTCTTTTACAAGACCATAACTAGGTGAGAGAACAGTAATGTAAACAAGTAACTCTAATACAATGCTATCATTGCTATAATAGGGGGAGGGTCCAAGTGATATAGGAGAACAAAAAAGGGTATTAGGGTGGTCAGAAAAGACCTCAGAGAGAATATGACATTTGATTAATGCCCTGAAAGGTGAATATTTCACATATTTGCATAATATTTCTCCTCTCCACCCACTACCACTTTAATGGATATTCAGTCTTCTTTCATGACACCTTAAAAACAAGTGCTCCAAACTAACTTGACTATGGCCCTAAATAAAATTTCCTATTGGCCAGTTGCCAAAACAAAAACCATACTTCACTTCTCTTTTGGTGTGAGAATGGATTCAAAAGACTAAAAGGAATAGAATGTGGAAGTGACTTGAAGATATACATAGAGTCAACTGAAGTCAACCAAAGAGCCCACAGTTGCCCTCTCTCTTAAGAAAATTCCATTTTTACAAGTCCATAGATGCCCTGTGGCTTTCTCGCTTCTTATAGATTAAAAGCCTAAACTCTTATATAAGGAATTCTAGCCAAAGAAGTACGCTTCCATTTCTCTTTGGGGATATTCTCAACCTATAAGAACATACATTGATATACATGTGACATGGTGGCTCAAGCATTTATATTAGAACATCCATCACAGCAAATTCTAACCAGCCTCTATTAGTACACCCAGAGCTGTACACTCCAACCTGCCTCTATTGACACTTCCTGATCTATACACGCCAAATATCCTGTATCAGTATACCCACAGCAATGCATTCAAACCAAGCTAACTAACATGTTTCTTCACATCAACAACTGCATCAGGATGGTACTGGTGCAGAAAGATTCACAAGTTAGTGTGGCACCATGCCAAAGTGAATGAAGTGAAACCTTAAAGACGTGCACAATGAGACTCTCTAGTGGGATCTTATCTTAAAGAAAATAAAAACTACCCTTAGATAAAATGAAAACTATCCTTTTTATATTACAAATATAAATCCTTACATCTGACAAGAATTCATTGAATGAAGAAATACTAATGCACTGTTAGCAGGGTGGTGAAAAATTACAATCTTTTTTTTGGAAAGTAATTTATTCACCTGTATCAAAAACTTAAAAATGTTTGTATTCTTGGACACAGCTTCTGGGACATAACCCTATTTATAGCAAAATCTTTATGCACAAAAATGATCATCACAGGATTGTTTATAATAATAAAAATGCAGTACAACTGAAAAGTATACAATAAGAGAATGGTTTACTAAATTAATGTACATTTATATCTTAGTATACAATAGACCCACTAAGTGGAACTTAATAAAGGGTTTATAAAACCTTGGAAAACACATAGTTTACAACATTAAAGGAATAAATGAAAATACAAAATCAAATAACAGTTGAATTTTAGATCACAACCATGCTTTTAAAATGTACATAAAAAATTGGCAGGGCATATACCAACAAATCCCCATTTGTCTTGGAGTGAAGTTAATTGACATTTATACTATTTTCATTTTAATATTTTCCATGTTTTTTGCTAATGAGATTCAGGAAATAAAATTAAGTCTACTGAAGGCAATAACTTGGAATGGTGTTACATATTCACAGATCTACAGACAGCCATACAGATCAATGACTAACATGAGCCCACATAAAATCCAAAATTATGTCAGTGAACTGAAAAACTAAGGGAGTCACAGTGATATGAAACAGGAAAGTTAAATTCCCAGAACTTATGAGTAATAAGAAGATAAATGCAGAGAAAAATTGCTATTAGAAATGTATCTCATTAGTAAGAGTTAACAATCAAGACGGGTGCGTAGTTAAACACTGTGCTTGCCTCCTCCCAGGACCATATCAAAATTACAACTAAACTATAGGACAACCATATTTGAAGTCTAGCTGCATAGAAGTTCTACAACTAAGGATATATAGAAGAAGTCACATCAAGACTAGTAGGAGGGGCAGAGACATGAAATAGGTTGGTCCCCAGACCCATATGTGGCAGTTAAAAGTCAGGAGTAGTATCTCAGCTGTGTAGTTTTCCCCTGAGGAACAAGTGGTCTCCCAGCCCCACACCAGGCACCTCTGCCCAGGATTCCAGTGCTGGAAAGAGAAGTCCCTACAACTTCTGGCTATGAAAACCAGTGGAGGTTACAGCTTCATGAGACAAAGGGCTGCTGGAGTCCCAGGCAGTCTTCTTAAAGTGACCAAGCACAGATGTACTCACTGACAGAATCACTTGCTCTGAGCTCCGGCACTGGGGCAGCAGCTCAAAAGGTGCCAGAAACATATAGGGGAAAACTGAACTGTCTGGCTTTAGGGCAAGGAATGGAGGAGCACCTTTCTACCAAACAGAAGTGCTGGCAAAAGCCATTATTCCTTTGTTTAGCCCTACCCCATCCCCAGCCTACACATGCAGGCAGGCACCATATCTGAATCTCCATCCATCTGGCTAACACTGTTTGCCCCAACCTGGTGATTCCCTGAGACCTTGCCGCATCCAATATCAGGCCGACCCAAGCTGCTTTCAGCAGCTTTTCCATACAAACCTCCTGTCTTGGCTCAAGGTGTGAACTTTCCTAAAATCTCTCAAAGGTTCACAAACTGCAGCATGTGACCTCGCCCTGCCCTATATGTCTTGCTAAGCATCCCTAAATCCAGAAGAAGAAGAAAGAAGAAGAAGAAGAAGAAGAAGAAGAAGAAGAAGAAGAAGAAGAAGAAAGAAGAAGAAAGAAGAAGAAAGAAGAAGAAAGAAGAAGAAAGAAGAAGAAAGAAGAAGAAAGAAGAAGAAGAAAGAAGAAAGAAGAAAGAAGAAGAAGAGGAAGAAGAAGAAGAAGAAGAAAGAAGAAGAAAGAAGAAGAAGAAGAAGAAGAGGAGCAAGGAATTGAAAACCTACTTGAATAAAAAATAATAACAAAATGCAAATTTCAATTAAAAAAAAAAAAGAAAAGAAAACCTATTTGAAGAAATAATGACAGAAAACTTCCCTAACCGGTTGAAGAAAATAGACATACAAGGCCAGAAATCGCAAAGAGTACCAAGCAAGATTAACTCAAAGAGACCCACACCAAGACACACCATAATTAAAATGCCAAAGATTAAAGACAATGACAGAATCTTTAAAGCAGCTAGAGAAAAGCAGTTAGTTACCTACAAGTGAGCCCCCATAAGATTCTCAGCTGATTTCTCAACATAAACTTTGCCGGCCAAAAGGGATTAGCAGGAAATTTTCAAAGTGATGAAAAGCAAGGACCTGCAATAAGATCACTCTACCCAGCAAGGCTATCATTTAGAATCAAAGGGCAGATAAAGAGCTTCCTAGATAAGAAAAAGCAAAAGGAGTTCATAAACACCAAACCAGTGTTATAATAAATATTTTAAAATTTCTTTGAAAAGGAAAAAACTCAAAATATGAATAAGAAAATGGCAATAACTACTTATGTATCAATAATTTAAATGTAAATAGATTAAAAGCTCCAATCAAAAGTCATAGTATAGCTGGATGGATAAGAAAACAAGGCCCCTACATATGCTGCCTATTAAGACATTCACATCAGATCAAAAGATATACATAGTCTGAAAGTAAAGGGATAAAAAAAATATTTTATGAAAATGGAAATGAAAAAATAGAAGCTGGGTAGCAATACTTATACCAGACAAAATAGACTTTAAAACAAAGGCTATAACTAGAGACAAAGAAGATACTCAGCAGTTCTACTTCTGGGTATTTATCTGAGGAAACCCAAAATACTAATCCAAAAATACATATACATCCATATGTTTATTGTAGCATTATTTACAATAGCCAAGATATGGAAGGAACCTAAGTGTCTGTCAATAGATGAATGAATAAAGAAGTGTACATATACACAATGGAATATTACTCAGCCATAAAAAGAATGAAATCTTGCCATCTGCAACAACATAGATGGACCTAGAATATTATGCTAAGTGAAATAAGTCAGACAGAGAAAGGCAAATACCAAATGATTATACTTATATATGAAATCCAAAAAGGAAATTAACTAAACAGAAACAAACTCATAGATACGGAGAACATTTTGATGGTTGCAGGATGGGAGAGTGGTTTGGAATCTGGCTTTACAAGAATGATGTAATGATTCCTCTTGGTAGATGCCTACATGTATATGAGCAAACATTATACAAACCAACACAGGCTCAAATTTCTGAACAGAGCTCCAGCTTTTGACCTATTCTAATGATGCAGAAATGACATGTGATTTAATTAAGGTATTTACCTAACTACAAGATTAGAGCCCTTAACAGTAATCAGACAGGTGGGTCAACATTTGGTGTTTTTGGAAAATCATTTCTATTGCTTTGTCTCTTCTCACATAGGATTTTATTAGAAATGTAATAGAAAAGAAAATGTGCTTCATTTCACCTTGTTTTGAAACAGAACATATTCTCTAAAGAATATAACTGCTTTGTAATTTAGGAGAAATTGTTTACCATCCATCATTTCTCTGTTCACATTTAAAAACAAAAAACAAAAACAAAAAAACTTGTTCCTTTCATCCTTTCAGAGCTTGTCTGAAAAGAAATGTCTCCACTCTACCTGACTCCATGTATAATCTAGAATAGCAGGATTATACATCAATGAAATAAGAAGTTAACAAACTGAAACAGGTTTCTCATACTCATTTGTTAGGGATAGAGATTGACTTTAAGAGGTTACTCTGGTGATGTCATATTGGGAACTACAAGAGAACTAACTAGCCACTCAAAACAAGAAATTTGTTTACAAAATAAAATTGAGGACATTTTAGGTAATATTACCCTCTACTCAGGATAAGTGGAAGACTTCAATTTAAAAAAAAGAAAAACTTAGCCATCTCAAGGAGGAAAATGGGAAACCATCCCACCAGCATTAAGCAATATTGATATAAACAAGTTAAACACATTAATTGTTTTGTGATTCTTTGGGAAACTGGAGACTGGGTCTTTTGAGAAACTCTGTGTTTAGGTATAAGCAGAGCTAATTTACTTGAATGACAATTTGCAATATATTGCCAACTGGAAACACAGGTGAGTTCTTCTGTCCTTAAAACACTTTAATTTTGTAACATCAACCACAAAAATCTACCTTCCAATCTACCTTCCAATCTACCTTCTTTTTATATTAACAATCTTATCAGTTGAAAACCTTGAAGTCTCTGTTAAAATTTTAGGCTCAACTTCAGCAACTTCTCTCTCTGAAATATTCATTCAATCCTTAATGAAATTTATATCGATCTTTTAATGTCCCTCTTTCTGGTCTATTCTTCCTCCCTCAGGTCCATGTATGACTCTATCACAAACTGCATCACTTATTTTCAATTGGCATCAAAACTTCAATGTTCTAACTGCAAGCTTTGCGTTTGACTTGAATTCTGCACTAGGGGTATTCAGCAAAGCTCTTGTGACAGTCTCCGAATTGCTCTGGAAGTAAGAAAAGAGCATTATCTAGAAATTTCTCTGAACTATTTTGAGAACTAGCTTACTGCCCTCTGGCAGGGAACCTTAACCCTCTGGTATCCTGAGTTACCTGGAAGGGTACTTTTGGGATGGAAGGATCTTTCTAATTTATCAGATGTAAGATTGGGGCTTCTTCATAGGTAATCCTAGGAGGGCTGCTATCAAAAAGATAAAGGCCTTGGCAGGGCTGCCCAGAGAAGACACAGAAGTCTTCCCTATTGGGGACACTGGCTGTCACTTTATATAATAGATGTAAATTCCATTTCTTTCCATTTTCCCTCCCTACACCTCTCACCACTATACACTCTGTGTCTTCTTATTCATTTCAAAGTAAAACAAAAAGGGAAGTGAAAGATGACAAAATAGTTCAAAGGTTACATAACCAAAGGCAGAACTCAAACCATAAAACAAGTTGCTACAGTAAAACCACCAAACTCCCATCTCGAGAAAAACACCACCAACAGAGGCAAGGTCTTCTGCCTAAATATGGTTCATTGAAATGAAAGCCCTTTGGAAGGGAGGCCAGACCAGAAGTTGATCCCATGTGAGAGTTCAAGTGGTCATACACTCTTACTATCTAGAAGACGCTGAGGCAGAACCACCGCCACAATATGCAAAGCTTTGTGCCCAGCATACAGCCCAGAAGTTTCTTTTGATCAGCTGTGCACAAATGGTGTTACTACTTTCAATGGAAACTACATTTTTAGTCATCTTTCTTTCACTGCAATACAATACTTTGTAATAAATGCTTGTTGAATTAAAAATTGTAAATGCAGGCTGTTCTATTTACACAGGTCTTTTCATTGCAAATACACCAATGGGAAAATTCATTTCTATATATACAGACCAGTTCTACATGACCACTATGCAGAAATTTCTTGCAACAAACTGATTGTTAGGATATCATGTTTTAAGCATGTTTTGTATAGAGCACTCAAATACTAAGTGTCTGTCATCTCAATGTAAGTCTTTGAGCTTGTTATTTTAGGAGATGTTATTCAACTGTCAAAGGCTTTCCTTCTTATTCTAATATAAAAAAAATTGTGAAGCGAGGGGAAACAGCATTTATGCCTCCTCTACACAATACAAAAAAATTAATTTAAATACACATAAACATTAATACTTCTCATACTTCAAAACTCTAGTTATAGTTTCTTTCTCAACACTGAATGACATCAAAAGGGTTTTCCTTTGATTTTTTTTTTAACCAAATTGAGAGAAAATTGAACATATTTTCCATATCATCTTCAGTCAATAATCTTCATAACTACTGAATTTTCTCTAAGTTAATTTCTCAATTCACAAAACCAAAAGCAAGGGAGTTCAAAGAATTTTTTCATGTAAAATTATCATACCTCAAGTTCTCTGGTCATTTAGGTTAAGTACAAGAAGTAAGGGGGAATATTTCCACATACAAGCTCCACATCCCACTCCCCTTTTTTATGTAAAAAAATTATCTGAATAACAATCTGAAAATCTGACTTTGTTCAAAGCTTTACACACATTATCTCCAACTTCTACAACAACCTTACAAGATCAATATGGTTGTTATCTGTATGGTTGTTACAGATAGAGAAACTGAGACTTAGAGAAATAAAGTAGCTTGCTCAAGTTTCTTCAGGCAACTTCTTTTTCTTCTTATAGAAAAAGGGAAAAGGAACACTTGTCCAAGTTCTGACACCATAAGAATTAGGAAGAGAAAAGATTGAGACCCTTTAAAATTTTCAGGAAAATGAAACTGAAAAAATTAATTTACATGGAAGCATGGATGCTGAGATCAGACTCCTTTCTCTTACCCCAGGTGCAAGGCATTGGATCCTTTTCTCAAATCGAACAAAAAGAAATTCCCCATGTGATGGTAAATGTAGCCCAGTTTTCACTGACTAACTAGCTGTGTGGCTTTGCCCAAGACCCTCAGCCTTCTTGGGTCTCAGCTTGCTCATCTCTGAAATAGAAACAAGAAAAACTTGTCTCTTGAGGAAGATGTGAGGGCTAAATGAGACTAACTGTGAAAAACTACTAGTATGTAGTAGTCACTAAAGAAAGAAACTTACACTAAATCCTCAATGGCAGAGACAGAGACCCTGGGCTTGGGAACTAGAGCTCAGAAGCCTTTAGGCCTGGAATAACTCAGGCTCCACATTCAGAAGGTACTCGTCCCGGTCAGCACCAGCAGGGGGGCCTACCTGGAACCAACTCTCCCCCACCCCGCCCTGCCCCCAGGAACACTTGCCTCCACCTTGCTCTTCGGAACAAGTCACCTGATCCCAAGGTCGTCTCCACTTCACCCCATTCACAGCCACAGGGACATCCGTGAAACACAATTTATTATATAAAACAAAGTGTGTCAAAAATGCAGTGTCAGAATAGCTCCAAGGGTGATGGTCCAGACCTTCTCCCTTAAAACTTCCTCACCCCAACACTTGCTAGGCTGAGATCGTAACTACAAAGCTACATGCAAACATGATGAAGCCTTCTGCTCTATCCAAAGTAGGTATGAGCAGGAAGGCAAAACAAGTCCTGATTCAGTTTATGTCATTGAAAATCTATTCATTCCTGAGGAAAACCTATAGAATTAGTTATCTAATTTTTTTAAGGAAGAAATAAAATTAAACTGAAGGATTCCATGAAGCCATTCTCAAAAAGGGTTACTGATTACCAAACTATTGTATACATATCTCAATATCTAATGACTTCTATCTTTAGGCCTTGGTTCTAAAATTCCCTCTAATAATAGATTTTAGTTCCATACTAGAGTTCTTTCTCAATGATCAAAATTCAATGTCCTTGGGAGACATGATTTAAAATAATTATTATAAATATTTCCATTTCTTGGAGTCACATTCCACAGAGAGATGTTACAGGAACCCAAACATGAAGAGCTTTTAGGATACGTTAGCATAAATGAGATCAACAACCAGCAAGGCTATGAAACTTGTCCTTCAGTTTGTAAAGTGTCTGACATCAACTCCACAAGAAAGATAGTGAGGAATACCACTTATGCTAAACCATTCATGGGGGGAAAATGTAAAAGTAAACTAATATGGAAAAAAATACATCTAACATTTTTAAATGGTTATTTTTGTGTAGTGCAAATCTAAGTGATTTCTCCCTCATTCTGCTGTTGATATTCTCTGTATTAATTTTAAAATGGAGAAAAATCCATATTTCATAAAATCTAAGATACCATCATTTTTTATTTACTCTTTTGATCAATGTTAGTAATGCACAATTTACATACAAAAAAATTATGAGTTCTAAGTATACAATTCAAAGAATACCAAAAAATGCATTCAGTTGTGACCACCACAATCATGACAAAGAACATTTCCATTATCTCAGCAAATTCGCTCATACAACTTCACAGATTCTCCTTACTGCAGTCCCTGGTCTTTGGCAACTAGTGATCTGCTTCCTATTGCTACAGTTTTGCCTCTTCTAGAATTTCATATAATTGATATTATACAATATGAAGACTTCTATACCTGGCTTTCTCATTTTTAAGATTTATCCACAGTGTTTTATGTGTACATAGTTTACTAATTTTTATTGCTGAATACTATTTTATTATTTATACACCATAATTTATTTATCTATTCACAGTTAATGGATATTGGATTGTCTCCAATTTAGGCTTGCAATGAATATTTGCATATAAGTCTATAAGGACATGTTTTCATTTCTCTTTGATTAGTGCCTAGAAATGGAATTGCTGAAACATACGCTAAGTATGCATTTAACTTATTTAAAAAGTGACAAACTGTTTTCCAAAGTTGCTATGTAATTTTTCATTCCCACCACCAATGCATGAGAGATGCAGCTGTGCCACACACCCTTACCAAAAACTGGGTTTGTCAGTCTTTTTAATTTTAGCCATTCTAGTAGGTATATAGTGGTAACTTATTACGGTTAATTATAAGTAAGATGCTATTGATATTTAATGTGCTACTAAGAAAAAATGCTATCAATTAAACAGTGACAATGCTTTCTTATCACTTACAAAAAAAAATTGGGGGGGGGGGGCGGGTAGTTTCCTGGCTGGGAATCGAACCCAGGCCACAGTGTTGAGAGCCCCAAAGCCTAGCCACTACACCACCAGGGAACTTTCGCTTATAAAATTTTAATTTATAGCCTCTTTAAAAATCTCTCTTAGGCTTCCTTAGGCATATAATTTTTTATCATATATCCCTCACATAAAAATTTAAAAAATGAATATATAAACAAAATTATTGATGGAAAAAATCCTAAAACTTGAAATTTAGAGACCAGCTTTTCTAAATCACCTTTTGGCTCAGAGTTGTCAGTGTGTTTTCTGAACTGTGTCAACAACAGCATTGGAAAGGCAGCCTTTTATTTCAGAGGTATGCACCATTGTTACTTCTCTGACTTTTCTCCAAGCCATGGACAACATTCTGCAAATTTTGATGCTGACACTTACTTGCTCTGACTAGACCGGACTGAATTTCTCATCAGAAATGATTCACATTCCCTCTTCAAATGACTTATAGATGGAAATGTTGAAGATTTTCAGTTGTCCAGTCATACTACCAGCAATTACAACCAAGATTGCATATGCCCAGACAACAAAAAATGAATTAACTTCCCAAAAGTAGTTATTGTAAATGTCAATTGTAAGATACACCCCAGTTTCAGAGATATGATTATATGTAAAAAGATGCTTCTGGGGACATAAAATAAAGTATAATATACTCATACTTTTAAAAAGTTGTCTTCTTTATCTTAGATCTGTATATTTCAATACAGAAATAACACTGATAAAAGCTGAATATACATCATTTTTAAATTCCATCACATAATTTATTAATTATAGTCTTAAAATACACTCCAATGGTTAAGTTAGTTTTCTTTCCGCAAGTAGACTACAAAGTGCATCTCCTTCAGAATGTTTACCTTTACTCCTCTGATATTGTTTTTCAGATTTTGTGTAATGACCCATTACAGAGTTGTGAAATAATTTTATTGTGTCATGACTGTACTTTTTAAACAAAACACAATAGAATAGAAAAGTGCAATAATAGTAAAGGTATGAGCCATTTCATAATACTTTTGTTTTTGTCAATTGTATTTTATATATATATATATATATATATATATATTTATATATATATGTTATATATATGTGTGTGTGTGTGTATACACACACACACACACACACACACACACACACACATATATATATATAATATATATATGTGCACATACTCTGGTGATATCATATATATTCCTACACAAGAGAATATGCTTACTTACATTAAGTGAATACAGTTTTGTAAACAATAATTTCATATTTTACCATTAAAATATTTCTATCCAATCTAGTATTGTTAGAATATAGAAGAATATAGTTGAAAACATCTGTATAATCGATTGCAAAAGGAAAACATTTTATAAAGACAAGTGAATTTCTGTAAAATATATCTCACTAAATGAAGTTAACAAAGATATTACAACATTTCCTTTCAAATAAGGAAGTGCTAACAATCTGTGAGATTAAAGTCATGAGAGCAGAGATCAAAATAGGTAAAACATACCAGTATTGTTCTGACTTTCTGCAATAGCTATTTCTCTCACAACACTATAAACTCCTGGAGGGCAGAAGGCATATACCCATTATATATCTATTTCTCTCACAGCACCTATAATAGGACTTTATTCTATGTTAACTTAATGAATGAAATGTGTCGAGCACTCGACTCTGGGAGATAATACCCAGCTGTTACCCCATCATTAATGGAGTGACCACAAGACCCTGCTTCACCCAGGACAGCCCCAGTTAAAACCTCTTGTAAGATAACAGTGCCCTCTCCCACTTTCAGAAGGGTCATGTTTGGCAAGATAAATCCTATGTTTGCCCTAATCAAAAGCCTCAGTCTCTTTCATTCTACTTTTCAGTTGCTCGTAAGGTAAAGAATTCTAGAACATTCTGGTTCAGGTTTCTGAATTTATTTTCTTCTGTAAGCAAGGAGAATAAGTGTTGACCTGAGAACAGTATTACTGCTCCACTTACATTATAGCATTATGAACTATAATTCCTTAGGGGGCAAGTGTATCTTCTGGAGACTAAGCAAAATCACAGGCACACCTTTCCCTGTGAAGACGAGGCCAACAAGAAATTTTACTGAAAGGCAAGAAACGTCAAGCTTACACCACAAATAGACATGACCTGGAGAGACCCTTTCGCCTCAATCCTGGTAATCTTATATTTCTAACAGACGGATATGCCTTCCTGCCTGCTACATCTGGGGATTTAAGAGAATAATTGGATCACATCTGTTAATCACTCTGAGTTCCATAGAAACAGATGCCAAATAAGTTCCTGGCTTTGTTAGAGGAACATTGCATCGAGGAACCAAACTATAGGAAAATTTCTCACCAGTCATAACTTCAGGGAAATTATCCTAATCTGCACTTCAGCTTCCATCAAATACACAAAATAATAATAACACAGTAGCACCCATTTGACTCTTACTAATCTGCTCTCTCACAAGAACACTGTGAAAATGGACAGGGAGGCAATACCCTAGGGCAAATGGTGGCACACATTTACGTCAGGGAAATGCTGGCATAAGTAGCCAAGTTTTGAACATAGAGAATAACCTTGAAGAGAAATAACATAGAAGCCAGCTACATCATTTGTATTTATGTAAATAAAGTTCAGATCAGGGCACTTAGCCATGGACTTCTGATTGTAATCCTCCCTCTGTTCTGGGATTCACAGTGATATAAGCAGTTATATGGCAGCCCCAACAACATACCAGATGGTCTAAGGAGAAGGTCCCAGAAAAGGAAGCACCACCTCCTTTCTTCCCAAGGTGAAGTTAATTTCTGCCTAGTCCTAGAAGTTCAGAATTAGATAAAAAGTGTCCCGGAGGCATCAGTCTGATCCTAGAGAAAGTCTAAAGTTAGGTGTCCACAGTCAGGCACTCTTCTTGAGAACAAAAGATTTTTAAATTTATGTCCAACTATGACAGGTTTATGTCGCCCTGAACCTATATAAAACATATATCCCAAATGTAATTCTGGTAACAGATTAACACACTCTCTTTTTCCTCCTTCTTAATTATTCCTTAGCTACTCTACTTTCTTACCCAAAAGTGATAGGTCCCTTAACCTGTCCACCGTTTAGTTTCCTCACTGGCAAAACTGGGAAGTGAAATAGGGACCACACTTAAGACAACAACGATCTCATAATATTAGAGAAGCTGCATACCTCTTCATGAAGCTATCAGGCATAGCTATTATCTCTCTACCCCAATCATCTTGACAGTGTAAGAATCAAAGTGAAAGGAACCTAAAACACCAACATCGAAGGCAAGTTAATTCTGTTGCTACAACAAAGGATGGTTATGGTGTAATCAGAGCCATACAAGATCCCATAAAACACTTCATTTACTCACAATACTCATTTCAGTTCCTTCCTAGTTTCTTTTCCATCTGACTTCACCTTGGGGCTTAAAGTCAAAGCCACTGGCCCACTCAATGGCCCCAAACAACCTGTTCCCATCTTCCCTATCTAGAAAGAGCACAGAACCCGAAGTCGGGATCCCACCTGAGATCTAGTACGCTCCCAAACAATAACCATCTAACTTTTTGGACTGATTTTCTTCTGTGTAATGAAGGGTTTGGTCTCCATGAACTCTAAGATTCCTTCATATTCAGATAGTTCTGATTTTCCTAAATCTCCTTCATCTTTCCTTTACATCCCCCTCTTTTTTTTTCTCTTCTTACAGTTGTGCTCATATTTCCAAGCTCCTATACATGTAATCACCTGGCAGAGTCAGAATAGCCCCGAAGTTAAAAAATCCAATTTTGGAACCAGGGAAACCAGAATTCAAGGTCCAGTCCTGCTACATACCAGCTGTGTAATGCTACTAAAATATCCTGCCTTATTTGTAAGATGAGATTTATATTATGTGCCTATAGTGTTACTAATTGTTTATCTTTTTGAATACACAAATGTTTTTGTTCTTTCTTTTTTCTAAATTTATCTTTCAATTATAGTTGACATACAGTATTATATTAGCTTCAGATATACAACACAGTGATTAGATATTTATATGCCTTACAAAATGATCACCCCATTAAGTCTATTAACCACCTGACACCATACACAGTTATTACAATATTATTGAATGTATTTCCCATACTGTACTTTACATCCCATTGACTATTTTTACAACTAGCAGTTTGTACTTCTTAATTCCCTTCACCTTTTTTGTCCATCCCCTCTACTCCACCCCACTCTGACAACCATCACTTTGTTCTATGTGAATACACAAAATTTTTTGTCTTAACCATTGTGACAAAAATTGACTTAAACATTACATTCTTACATTCCTTACTGAAAAGAGTAAATGGATTAAAATCATTTATTAACTACTCAGAACCATTATTATAAGCCAGCAGGCAAGCTATGTAGCATCATATAGACCCCTGAGAGGAGGCAATTTTTTTAATTTCATTTTTTATTGTTATATTTATTGGGATGACATTGGTTAGTAAAAATTATATAGGTTCCAGGTGTACAATTCTACATTACATCTTCTATGTGTTGTGTTATGTGTTCATCACCCAGAGTCAGTTCTCTTTCTATCACCATATATTTGAGACCCTGTCCCTTCTCCCCCACCCACCTCCCCCCTTACCCTCAGATAACCACTAACCACTAAACCTTTGATTGTGTCCATGAGGTTTTGTTTCTTTGTTGCTTTCAGCTCTGTGTTCCACATATGAGTGAAATCATATGGTTCCTGGTTTTTTTCTGTCTGGCTTATTTTGCTTTGCATGATGGTCTCAAGGTTTATCTATGTTGTCATAAATAACCCTAATTCATCTTTTGCTATGGCTGAGTAATATTCCATTGTGTGTATGTACCACAGCTTCTTTATCCAGTCATCTATCAAAGGACACTTTGGCTGTTTCCATGATTTGGTCACTGTGAACAGTGCTGCAATGAACATTAAAGTACATATATCTTTGTGGACTAAGGTTTTCAAAATATTTTGTTAGATACCCAGAAGTGGAACTTTCAGGTCACGTGGTAATTCTATTCTTAGGTTTTGAGGAACCCCCACACTATCTTCCATAGCGGTTGTACCAATATGCATTCCCACCTGCAGTGTATGAGGGTTCCTTTTTCTCCACATCCCACATCCTCTCCAGCACTTGTTATTCCTTGTCTTGTTGATAATGGCCATTCTAACAGGTGTGAGGTGGTATGTCATTGTGGTTTTGATTTGCATTTCCCTGATAGCTAGTGGAGTTGAGCATTTTTTCATATGTCTGCTGGTCATTTGTATGTCTTCCTGGGAGAAGTATCTATTCAGGTCCTCTGCCCATTTTTTTAATTAGATTGTTTGTTTGTTTTTTTTGTTGTTAGTTTTATGAGTTCTTTATAAAGTTTCAATATTAGCCCCTTATCAGAGGCATTGTTTGCAAATATTTTTCTCCCATTCAGTTGGTTGTCTCTTGGCTTTGTTGATAGTTTCTTTTGCTGTGCAGAAGCTTTTTAGTTTGATATACTCTCATTCATTTATTTTTGCTTTTACTTCTGTTGTCTTTAAAGTCAGGTCATAAAGTTATCCCTAAACCTAAGGTATATACATTTAGTACCGATGTTTTCTTCTGTACAGTTTATTGTTTCAGGTCTTATGTAGAGGTCTTTAATCCATTTTGAGTTAATTTTGGTATACCATGACAATTTGAAGTTTAGATTCATTCTTTTGTATGTGGTTTTCCAATTTTCCCAGCACCATTTACAGAAGAGGCTGTCTTTTCCCCATTGTATATTTTTTGCTCCTTTGTCAAAAATTATCTGTCCATATATTTGTGTGTTTATTTCTGGGTTTTCGATTCTGTTCCATTGGTCTCTGTGTCTGTTTTTCTGCCAATACCAAGCTGTTTAAATTACTGACACTTTGTAGTATAGACTGAAATCAGAGAGTGTGATGCCTCTATCCTATTCTTTTTATGTAGGGATACTTTGTCAATTCGGGGTCTTTTGTGGTTCCATATGAATCTGATGATTCTTTTGTATATTTCTTGAAAGAATGTCTGTGGAATTTTGATGGGAATTGCATTAAATCTGTGTATTCCACAAAGTCATTTCCTTCCAGTCAGAATTCTAGTTTCTCCATGTTGTCTCATTTTCTACTTCCCCCTGCCCATGTCAAATTTCTTCTCCTCTTCCCTACTCAAGCATGCCTAATTTTGAAATAAAAGCTATAGCTCTGGGGAGAAGATGATTTCTGAAACACATACAGAAATGCTGACAACTTCTTTATTTTTAACAAAGACAGTATAGTATATGAAGGGTCATAATGTCTCTCCAAAATCAAACACATTTGAGAACCACTCGCTTCTATTATGACCATTTCTATTACAAATGTAATTTGCATCAATTTTTTTAAATAGTAAACAATATGAGTATATATAAAATTAAAAATTGAAAACCATCCCTACTTGCTGACCAAATCCTGATCCAGAGATACCCACTGTTGGCAATTTAGCAAGCAAAACTGGCAGTCTCCTTTAAAATACATTTGCAGTTTCTACAGACTGCCTCCACATTCTGTGAGCACTTAGCAGATGTCTCACTCCCTGCAAGAAAGGGTTCCGCCCTTGTTTCTAGAGCTGGAGACCCAGTTGTGGCTTACTATCCTAAGTATCTGCCAACTGAAGCAGAATGTCAGCCTTTGCAGACAGCCTTCCATAAAGTCCTAGTAAAAGAAGTCCAGAATTGCTTAAACATTAGGTAAGTAACTGTTCATATTTATTTGTTCCTGACATAATATGCCTACTCCTGCAGTTGAAAATTAAACAATAATATACTTGCCCCTCTGTTCCACAAAGCAATAACCTGTTTCCCTGGTGAATAAACAGAGGGCAAAGGGTGGGTAATTTATCACACAAGAGAAAAGGGAGGATTGCCAAGGGTAACAAAAGAGCAGGGATACCTTTGCTCCTACTGTATGGCAACGGTTTAATTAAGGCAAAGCTAATAAAATTTACCTCTGATTCCCAACAATGTAAGGTCAAGTTCAGTCTTCTCCTTAAAGCCGAGGTGGCCGGCCAGATCACAGAAAATATGTAGGAGGTAATAGATACCACGTTAACCACCTTTTTTTATGGTCAAGAGTTATATTGCTGGGAATCAAGACTACTCTGTTATAATCTAGTTGGTTCCTTTAAAGAACTCTGATAATATTTTATACAGTCCTGTAAATAAATGTAGGCCACACCACCAGGAACTAAAAGAAATCAAAACAAGCAAAAGTCATTAAGGAAATTAAGTTCTATTTCTTTTTAAAAAAGAAAGAATTTACAGGTTATTTTTCATGAGGGGGTGTGTGTGTGTGTGTGTGTGTGTGTGTGTGTTCATTCTCATAATTATGTGACAGCTGAGCCTTTAACAACTTGCTGGAAATGACAGTGAGGAAATAGAAAGTAGTAGATGAGGAAGCAATGCAAGTTTTACAGCTGCTATATTTTGTTTGTAGAGTGAAACATATATACATGGGAAGGGTGGCTATGACTATACACACAAAATTAAACAAAGAATTCAAAATATGTACTTAGATAATTAAGGTGAAAATATGTGTAATGTTATACACAAAGAAGAGAAGAACTACATCTCATAGTGTAGAGAGGATACATCCTTAAGGACTATAGTAATAGCAGCTAATATTTATTGAGTGCTCACTATATGCCAGGCATCATTGAGTACTTTACACATATTAGCTCATTTAATCACTGTCACAACCCTGTGAGGTAGGTTCTATTTTTGTCCCCATTTTACTGATGAGGAAATCAAGGTTCTGAAAGGCTAAGTGACTTGTTTCAAGTCACATCATTAACAGGTGTTGGTGAAGTTGGTGAGTTGGCAGTCTGGTCCCAAGACCCACTATTTTGAGGTAGAGAATTTGCAAAATCTGATACACATACACACACACACACACACACACACAGAGAGAGAGAGAGAGAGAGAGTGCCATATGTTCTATTAACACCAAGTTATGTGTATGTATTATGGACTCAAAGTATATACTACACATTGAGTCCATCGTGCTTCTGTGCACTCTGTTCCTGCATTCAGATTGCACCACTCTGTGATCTTCCTAAGGGATTTCTATTCATTCTTGAAAATGCTGCTTAGACATCATCTATCTTGGAGGCTTCCCAGTCCTTCCTTGCCCACAGCAGAACTAATCTCTCCCTCCATATAATTTCTGTGCCTGTAAATACTTACATTTTTACATATATCACATTGGACTGACAGGGACAGAGAGAGTACAAACTTCTACAAGCAGGAAGTAGGCTGCAAAAAACTACCCAGCTACAAATACATACCACCTTTTATGAAAACAAATAAGCAGAAAAACAATGTCTCAGAGGGTGGAGCCAAGAGCCATGAAAAATTATTTCCAAAACTTGATTCCTAATCAAGAACTATAACCCATATCCAGCTGGATTTCGGAATTGCCATGGACCAAAGACTCCTGTGTACATTCAATTCTTCCTCCTTTTTAATAACTGTCTATAGTAGTTATGGTAGACCCATTCAACCACTGTAGGTTGGCTATGGAAGGCATAGATATTACTATCTTGTCTCTTCAGTTTATAGGTCTTAAAATCAAGAGAAATGGTATTAAAGGAGTTACACTTAAGAGATTACACCCAAGGAGTCTCTCCACACACTCTGACCTGATTTTCAAGTAAACATCCTGGATTTTGAGCTGATAATGTGAATAAGTATTTTGGAGAACAGTGGAAAGCGTTTGGTGTATTTTGCATGTGGAGGCTACACAAATAATTTGCAACCAAAAGAAGAACTATAGTTATTTTCAAATATGCCCAAGAATTCTTTGATACCCCTCCCTTCAAAAGATGGGATTTCTTCTCCCTTGCCTACAGCCCTGGCTGACTTCTTGACTGTAACTTGAGAGACCCCAAACCAGAGCCATCCAGACAAACCACTCCAGGTCCATGGTTCACCAATATTGTGAGATTAGAACTGTTTGTTGTATTTTTTTTCTATTTAATGATTTTTTTTTTTTTTTGTAGTATGTGGGTAGTTCCCTGGCTGGGAATTGAACCCAGGCCGCAGCGTTGACAGCGCCAGCGCTGAAGCCTTAAGCCACTACACCACCACGAACTCTCTTATTTTTCAATTACACTTCACATACATTATATTAGTTTCAGGTATATGCCATAGTGATTAGACATTATATCATTTATGAAGTGTTCACTCTGATAAATCTAGTACCCATCTGACACCACAGTTATTACATTATTGACTATATTCCTTATGCTATAATTTACATCCCCACAACTATTTTGTAACTACCAAGTTGTACTTCTTAATTCCTTCCCGCTTTTCACCCATCCCCAGCCAAGACCCCTTCCATCTGGCAACCATCAAAATGTTCTCTGTATCTATAAGTTTGTTTCTATTTGGTTGGTTCATTTATTTTGTTTTTTTAGATTCTACATATAAGTGAAATCACATAGCATTTGTCTTAAATTTATCTAATTTACTCCACTCAGCACAATACCCTCTAGGTCCATCCATGCTGTTGGAGGTGGCAAGATTTCATTCTCTTTCATGGTCAAGGAATATTTTATTATATATCTGTACCACCTCTTCTTTATCCATTCATCTATTGATGTATACCCAGGATGCCTCCACATCTTGGCTACTGTAAATAATGATGCAGTGAACATATGCATGCACAAGGCCTCTCAAAGTAAAGCTTTGGGTTTCTTTAGATAAATACCCAGAAGTGAGGTTATTGGATCCTTCTTTGGCTCCTGTTTTAAAGTCTACTTTATCTGGTATTACTACCTCAGCATTTTTTTATTTGTTTGTTTGTTTCCATTTTCATAAAATATCTTTTTCCATCCATTTATTTTCAGTCTGTGTGTGTCTTCCAATCTGAAGTGAGTCTCTTGTAGGCTCAGTTATGTAAGGGACTTGTTTTCTTATCCATTCAGCCACCCTATGTCTTTTTATTGGAGCATTTATTCCATTTATATTTAAAGTAATTATTGATAGATATGTAGTTATTGCCATTTCATTATTCAAACTTCTTCTTCTTTATGTTTAAGAAGACTCTAACATTTCTTGCAATACTGGTTTGGTTGTAGAACTGTTCATTGTTTTAAGTATGTATTTTAAATAAATGTCTAAGTTTCTGCATTAATTTGCAACACAGCAGTAGATAACTAATATACTGGGTAATTACAAATGCTTACTTTTATTCACTAAGAGTTTTATGCTAGGCACTTGGGATACAATGATAAACAAAACAACCATAATCTTTTCTCTCAAAACATATTAGTGGAAAAGGCAGATCTTAACAAACACATGCATTAATATTTAGAGACTGTGATAAATAATGAGAGAAAATAATATGCAATAAAGAGAAAACTGGGAGAGACATAATTCAGATTTGGAGAATCTCTCTAAGGACGTGGCATTTAAGCATAGATCTAAAAGAGGGGCAAGATTCAGCCAGCTGAAAACTGTGGGAAGACACTTCCAGGCAGAGGGAAGAGCCTGCACAAAGGAAGGGCATGGGTGGGGCAAAAATCTGAGGTTCAGGGAGGCGTGTGACTTGGGTGTAATGACCAAGAGGCAGAAGGAACTAAGTTGTGGTTGGAAAGGGAGGCCTGAAGCAGATCATGCAAGAACTTGTGGACCAGGATGAGGAGTTTTCAGAGCCTCTGAAGGATTTTAAACAGAAGAATGACTTGATTTAATTTATTTTCTTAAAAAGACCACTCTGAAAGTCATGGAAAACTAATTGCAAGGGGGCAAGAATAGAAAGGGAACCATACAGGAGCCTCTGGCTGTGGAACAGAAGGTGGATCAGCCTAGGGTGGTAGTAGACATGGAGAGAAATAAATGGATTTAAACAGTATCGAGGGGTATAGAATGGATAAGACTTTAATCCATCAAATCCAGCAGAAGAAGCAAAACCTCCTATTAAAATAACTCAAAGCAAAAGTCAAACCCCATTAAAATTTTTCTGTGAGTTAATATCCAATATTTAACTGTTTAATAATCACTCTGTGTGGCCTGGGTTTGATCCCCAGACAGGGAACCACCACTGAAAAAAAAAAAAAATCATTGCTTTTTCTAAAATGACTCTCCAAAAATATATGAATTCTAGTGTTACTCAATGTCTAGAAAAAGGAAACAGGGGGATAATTTTCTGAACTTTTCTTTTGACTAAAAATTTGAATTATCAACCCTTTTATAAAGTAATCAAATTATAAAGCTGCAGCTCCAAAGAAGTGAACTTAGGTTAAAGACAAGACTATCTAGGAGAGAGTGAGTTGTTTCTTTGTTTGTATTTTGTTGCTACTTACACAGTCCATGAAAAACTGACCCATAAGATTGCCAAGATAAATAAGCTAAGGATGATCCTTTGAAAGCTATTATAGACCCATTCTACCAGGTCAGTTCCATGTTGCAATCAAGGAGTGTGTTTTGAGCTAGAGTTACACAAAGTATACCACCACCTAGACACTTGTTAAATAGCAAGTGTCTAGGTCTACAGTAAGAAAGCCCAGAAAGGATGAAAGGACAAAAATATTTTATTGCATATTTAAAAACTGAGCTCATGCAATGGAGAAGGGTTTTTCTCAGGTAACTTCAGAATGTCTTTTTTCAAAAAGAGACATGTATCCTCTAGAGCAACATAAAGTGTGGTCTGGGAGCCATGTGCATTCATCAGTGTCACCTAGGGGTTCCAGAAAATGCAAATGCTAGTTTAGTGAGTCCTGGCTGGGCCCCTTGAATCTGTCTCAATGAACATCAAAGTAATTCCAATTTATATACACTAGAATTTAAATACCTCTCAGGGCTAGCATAAAAACTCAAGTGAATGAAAAGTTATCTGGTTTGACAGCCAAATATTATAACATGAAAGAAACCATTTCAAAAGAGAGATTTTCAGTCAGACTTATAAAAGCTCTATTTTACTTTACGAGGAGAGTAACAGTGTTAAATGCATATAAACCTTTCAAAATCTTCCATCCTTCATGATTTGAAAACTTACCGTTCGCAGTCAAAACTAAATTAATCAAAGGAAAGTCAGTTTTCTTAAGAGTTTCTAGCACACAAAATGGTTTTTTAAACTGGAAGTAAGCACAAGGACAGTTTCTGCAGTGTAAATAATATTCTGTTTATTGATCTAAATGTCTTCTCTTTGTAAAGATTTATCAAGCTAAGTTTTTGTTATATGTGAACATTTCTGTGTACAGAGTATCCCTCAAAAAATTAACTAGTCTTTATAAAAATTTCAACCTCATTAGGTGATGATATTTCTTGCTTTTCACGTTAATAATCATCAGTGTTGACAGCTGTTGAACTGAAGGGGTTATTCTCATATACTTTTTTTTGCAAATATAAATTGATGCAAGCCTTTTGGAAAGCAATTTGATAATCAATAGTTGTTTAAAGCTTTTAAAACAGTCATACTCATTGACCTAGTAATTCTTTTATCAGAATCTATCCCAAGGAAATAATCATCAATATAGAAAAAGTCCTATTCCCAACATCCAAAATACAAACCATCTAAATAACCACAATAGGGTACCATTAGGTAAACTATAATACAGTAGACTCTCAGTTAACTGGCACCCATGGAGATTGGTAGATGCTGGATAAATGTAAGTAGACTCTCTGTTAACCAGAACTTAAACAACTGGCAAAATCTTAAGCAACCAGCAAAACTGCATATCTATAAGGTAATATGAATATACTGGTGTTAAAAAGAAAAAGAAAAGCAAGGAAGCAATTGATAGAAATTCTCCATGCAACTGGGGAAAAGCAGAAGTGGCTCCTAAGTGTCTACTAATATTCCATTTAAGCTTGGTATATCCAGATATTCTTATTATTATCATTATTTAAAGAATACATATATTTATATACTGATACATGTGTGTATATGTCATATTTTAAAATACGCAATTTTCAATATAATCCAGAATAAATAATGCTTACCAAAGGTTTATCAACATGAAAAATGCTCGTCATAATAGTGAGCAAAAAAAAAGAAAGGACATAAAACTGATTACAAATTACAATATATTGACTATGTAAAACAAGGTTGGGATCATCACTACAAAGACACAGAAATTATCACAACTACTATGTAACATTGTGCCTATGATCTCATTAAAGAATTCCTCTAGAAAAATGAAAGAAAGGAAAAATGCATCTAAGCTGATATTCTTTTCACATGAAACAATTATGGACCTAGAATTTTCAAGATAATCAACAATGTACAAAGACAAATAACAGTTCAGTAATCTGATGAAAAGTCGTGCAAGACACTAGCCATAATAATAACAGCTGATAGTTTTTGAAAGCTATTTATCAGGTACGATATTAAGTGCTTTTTAATACATTTACTCATTTAATCCTGAAAGGGGTTAGTATTATTACCTTGACTTAAAAGATTAAAAACACATCATGAAACAAATAAGAAACCTGTGAAGACCACACAGCTAGTAAGTGACAGAGCCTGGCACACAACCCTTACATTATATTGCCCTAACAAATGAGCAGTTAGAAAATATAATAGGAGACAGAATCCCATTCACAAAAATAAAATCAAGAATTATTTTTAAAAATCAAAACAAAACAACTGTACAGATAAATTTAACAAAAGAGTCATACTTTAAGAGATTTCAAACAAGACCAGATTGGAAGACAAATACTATATTATATGGATGTCAATTCTCCAAAACAACAAAAAACTCTGAGGGGGGTGAAAAAGGGAGAGTAAGTCTTGTCCTCCAGAGAGTCTAATCCTCCTGCCACACTCTTAAAGAATTGCCTGGCACTAGAACTGCAAGGTGCCCCATTCCACAAACGTAGCTCAAATCCAGGAATCTCGTTCAGCTACTTTGAGGAAAGGGCTTAAGGAAACCCCAAATAATCACACACCAAGGAATAAAACATTCTGCTTCACTGCCACCCAGAAACCGAAGTATTAGTGTGATGACAGCCTGGTCAACATTCACCAAGGTGCAGTCACCAAGTGCAACATTTGTTCACAGTCTTCCTGGTAAACTAGCAATGCAGGTTACAAGTCTCCAGCTACGCAGAAACAAAAGAGCCCTTCCCTGAGTTCCAGAGAGCCTGAGGGGTGGCTTAACCTCTCATTCACTTCAATACTACTGAGCTGAAGTCAACCACAGATAGTTTCCAATCCAGCTCTCTCTATTTACAGATAAGGAAATGGAGGTCTAGATGAGCCTTCTCCACCTGGGTCACAAAACTATTTTAAGCCAGAACTAGAGAGATAACTACCCCCTCTCCTTGAATTTCCTCATGATCAGTCTGAATACAGACATTCACAGTACCACAAACTACTTACAATTTTCAACCAGCATTTCTCAATCCTCCAACATTCAACTACCACCTTCATGACTTTGCCATACTATTACATATTCTATCTCTACTATTATATATTACTCACTTTATATTATCTTTAAGTCTTCTTTTCACATACATTAATTTAGCTTCATTCTAAGCAATGATATCCATATCATCATGAATGAGATATACATTTTTCCTAACACATTAAAATAAATTATATATCTACTGAAACTACAATATTTGTCTTTGAGTCACTCACTCCTCAGAAAAGTAAACCATCCTTTGCATATTTGGAAAGATCCCCTCCATGTGTTCCAAAGAAGTCTAATCTGTATCATGTTAATAGGTTTTGTTGATGAAAGAGTACATGATAAAATTAACCTGGGGGATGCTAACTAAAAGTACGTAAAACAGTTCTGAATTTTTTAAATTGTTAGACATCTAAAGGTCTTTCATAACAATATGCAATGAGACTTTCTAACGGGAATATAGCACAGTATTTCCAAAATGTATTTGACCATAAAACCCTTTCTTCTACATAGGATCAGTATTAAAAACATGTTCTAAGCTGCACTGATATTCAAACGGTTACAGGTTTTCTTTTTGACCCTATATATTATAAAACTGGATATGGTCTAGTAATATTTAGCATATTTAGACTATTTTCATGATGGGGAAAAATGAATGGGTAGAAGAGTATATAGTATTTCCTCTTGTCATTTTCAAAGAGTCAGTCTCTTGGGGAGAGGGAACTCAGTTTGTTCAAAAAGAAACATCTGCAATAATATTGGGAATCCTAAAAGAATATAAATAACTTCTAATAAGTCATCCAAATCTCCTACATTATTAATAGTAGTTGGTGTTCTTCTGAGGTACCTCACCAAATGCTGGAGGTCAGGAGAATGATTCCGCTCTTGCAAGTTTACGCAATTAACACTAATGCACTGCAACAGAATCATCGTGAATAAGTTTAATTCTCTGAAATATATAAGCAAGTAGAAAATGAAACTAAAAACTGAGTTCACTCCTCTCTCTGGTTCTAGAGTCCATGGTGCACAGCACTACATTCATAATCGAGAAATAAGTAGCATTTTACCATTTTGGTAAAGGAGATCAACAAGAATTCAGCTTGTATATATATATAATTAAAAATAAGTATTCTACTTTCTACAAGTGAGAATTATTAAAATACACAAGCAGGTATCTAACCAAAAAATTTGAAAATCTTAGCCCACAAAGACTTATGTACCCCAATGTTCACAGCGCTATTCACAGTGGCCAAGTCAATGAAACAACCAAAGTGCCCTGTGACAGATGACAGGATAAAGAAGCTGTGGTGCATATACACAAATATTACTCAGCTATAAGAAACGACGAAATACTGCCCTTTGCAACAACATAGATGGACCCCGAGGTTATCATGCTAAGCAAAATAAGCCAAACAGAAAAAAACCAAGAACCATATGACTTCACTCATAGGCAGAATATAAAACTAAAAGCAACAAAGAAACAAAAATTCATGGACACAGTCAAGAGTTTAGTGGTTACCTGAGGGTAAGGGGGGAGGGAGTGGGAAAGGAAGAAAGGGGAGTCACATGGTGATGAAAAGAGAACTGACTCTGGGTGTTGAACACATAATGCAATACATAGACTTGTACACCTGAAGCCTATGTAATTTTTACTAACCAATGTCACCACAATAAATTTGACAATTAAAAAAAAAAGAAATGAGAAAAAATATACAAGCATCAAGAACAAAAGACAAAATAAATACAATTAATAAATTAAGCCTTTAAGGAAATATTCTCCCAAGGATTCCATTATTATAGAAAAGTTTATGCCATCGGTTTTAAATACTTCAATTCCCCAAATATTCATTTTTAGGTATGTTAAAATATAATAAAATACCTACATAATAAAGTTAGGTTTTAATGACTGCAATTCATTTATTTTTCAATCATTTACTCCTTACTTGGCTCCCAAAATTCTCTTTGAGATATTGAAGATTTAGCTTGTTTGTTAAGAGCAGAAAAGATTCAGATTTAAATGTCACAATTTGACCCAAGCACAACCCATTTCTGCCTTTTCTATTTGTGTCCTGATGCTCCCCAAATTGCAAATGTATTTTGAGTAAAGGCATTTATTATACTGTTACATTCCAGACATTCTTGAGGTTTGTTTTTTATAGGTGAGTATGTATCCTTTGCAAGATCCTTCATCCTGGGTGAGATTTTTTTTTCTAGTTATTAATACATACTTAATAATCATGTTCTCTCTCCTAGTATATACCCCGTTCATATTCCCTTGGCACAAAGTTCACCCTCCAAAGCAAAAAATCCTGATGAAAGACGATCACAGACCTTCCATAATTGCTTAGGCAAGGAGGACTTCATACACATACCTTTGCAAGCCTACAAAGCCACCATATTAGGGTCTCTTCGAATCAATTCTGTACACATCACATGCTAGATCAAGCATAGCAAATAAGTTTCTTCTACCTTTGCTAGTTGATTGGTGATGGGCCTTTGGAAGAAGGATGTTGTTGATTAGCAATGTCTGTAATGAGTAGAGAAAGACAAAAAGGGATTGATAATATAACTCTCACTCCCCCTACATGCATCTCTTGAATTTATGCTAATCCTTCTTGTTCATGCCCAGTCCCACTTCATCTCCATAAAAGAGTGTATATACAGCAAATCTGAATGCAGATTTTATTACTGCCTCTACATCCTGACAGACCTGTAGGTGCAATAGTGCCACCTCTTCTGAAGGTTTACCATAGGCTTATCTAAGATAAATATAAAGGGTTTAGTATAATCCCTGACATATCATTTATACTTGATTGATGTTTTTTCATGTCACTGACACTTCCCACTTTTATCATTATGTATTGCCTCAAATTAAGCAGGAAAGTTGATTTGGGCTTCATAAGGAAGTATTTGATCATTCAAATGCCATCACAGTTGCTAGCTATCGCCTTGATAGTTGCAGAAGAAGTAAACTACTCCACATAAAATAGAAAATTAAATTGTTAAGGATTTTCTGCTTCCTACTTTTGGCACCTGCGTCCTGAGAGCACATGGATAGGTGGTGGGTGGCTAGGCTGAATATACCATTATTATTCAGAGAAGTTTTACCTTCACTTTGTATTGGAATGGGGTAGCTTTGTTCTTTTCTAAAAGATGAGGAGAGGTGTTTAGGAGTGGGCCCCCAACTAGAGCTCAGGAAAGGGAAGCAGATGGTAGAATTCACTGGTCAGTCCCCCTCCCGGCTGCAAGGTCATCACACTGACTCCTTGCTTCCTGGCAGTTTGCATTCATCTCTCCCAAACAAATGTGCTTCAGTTATTCTTACAAATAATAAAAAACAATAAAAAAATCAGAAACTTATTCTGGAAGAGAACCAGGTTAATTCTGCATCTGGGGTAAAATTCACTAATACTCTTTAATAGCTGCACTGTGATAATACAGTCAATATTAAATGTACTCCTGAGCAATTATCTAATGCAGTTAAGCAATATAAGGAGGCAATAGAAATCATCTCATTGAAAATAAGTCTTTCCTTCTCATCAAAAAGGGAAAGATGCTGCCGAAATTATCTAAATAATTAGTTTAATTCTCTCTTTGATATTATGGAAACAACCAGTCTCTGGATGTTTTGGTTTAGGCCCAGGCAAAAATAAGTTATATCAAAGGTATATATACTCAAATTATCACAATGCCCTCTAGGCAATTTATGCCCCAAAACCAATCATACAATCATCAGAAGTGAATTGTAAGGACATAATTTTATGTAATAATAACAACTACAATAATAAGACTAATTTTTATTGTTTTTAATATGAGCCAGACATTTTATTACTTAAACTTCAAAAGAACTTAGTAAAAACTTGTTTTCACTAAAGCAATTTACCTACTATGGGCTTGAACCAATTTTCTTTATCCCAAAGCCAATAATACTGAGGGAGAAAAAGAGAGGACTAAGAGTCATATGGTTGGAGTTCCAGTCAGGCTAAGAAATACAGAGGTTAAGGGTGCAGGTCTGGGGATCAGACAAATCTAGAATATTTTTGTTCTACCTTTTATGAACACTGTGATCCGTAATTCATTCAATCTCTCTGTACCAGGTGGAGTTATATTTACAAGCAACAGAAACTGAGTATGATCAATTTAAGCAGGAGAGTAATTTATTGGAAAGACAACCAGTTACACACAGAGTCCACGGGAAGGCTGGCAGCAGTACACAGTCACTGTCACACTAATCCAGGTGTGGATGTCTCACACTGGCTGCCACTTCCACTGTAGGACCCTCAGTACCACCATCCCCAATGCTGTGGAGCCTTTTAAAAAATGGCAATGCCCTCCACATTCCTTAACCAAACTTCAGTTTGCCCATCTATACAATGGGCATAATACTATGTAGTACATTGTTTTTGTCGTGAGGATTAGATATCTAAAGCATAAGCATAAAGCAGTCAGCACAGTGTCTTACACAGACTAAGCACTGGATACATTTCAGTTGGTCTTACTAATTCTTGTGCCTTAGAGCAAGTCACATTGCTTTTCTGTGCCTACATTGTCACTAGTGAAGACAGATCATCCCAATCATGCTGTGTGAGTCATAAGCTGACAGCTGAAACAAGCAGCCCCTCAAGTCTGTGGATTGTTTCTCTCTCACTTCACTGTCCAGTGAGAGTCAACGAGATCGCAATGAGGTCCTCACTCCATGCAAGCATTCACAGACCCAGTCACCTTCTATCTCATGGCTCTGCAATATGCCAGGGCCTTGTATCTTGTTGGGAGAAGACAGAAGACAGACAGCCCAAGGGATCAAGGTCTTTTAGGTATCAGGCTCAGAAGTGGCACACCCCACTTCTATTTGTATTTCATTGGCCAGATCCAGTCACACGGGCCTCACCTAAACACAAGTATAAGAAATAACATACAGGGAGTTCCCTGGTGGTGTAGTGGCTTAAGGGTTCGGCACTGGCGCTGTCAACGCTGCAGCCTGGGTTCGATTCCCAGCCAGGGAACTACCCACATACAAAAAAAAAAAAAAAGAAAGAAAGAAATAACATACAGCTCTGCGTTCAGGAGGAAACGGAAACAGGAGTCAGTGAAACATGGCAGTCTGCATCACATCTACCTAACACCCTCAGGAAGTTACTAACGAGATCGTTGCAAATATAAAAATGCTATGTAAAGTGATAAACAAGCTACTAGTGATGCCGTTGCTGATGATTAAACCAGGGAATGTCTGTGTATTTTCCCAAATGTTAAAAGATACAGCAATTCACGAGGTGTGAGAAGAAACTGAAATATAATTAGAATGCCCGTCTTCTGACTGACCACATAAGGCTTTCCCTCTCCCGCTCCACCTTAAAAAACGAGCAACAATAAGAAAATAATCTGTTTTCTTTCCTCATTACCCAGTCCACAGTGGGTATGCAATGGAAACTTTTTCTTTTTTTTTTTTTTTTGAGAAAAAAGGGAAAGAATACAAAGGAAAATGTCATCACTTTGAGGGATGTTAATTGTCAGAGAAGGAGACAGCCTGAAGTGTATCACTTGCTGGCCGCCAACGTCCCCGGCAGTAATTTATCACCACATGAAGATGCTGGGTCGTTAATCACAGTACTGACATGTGCAACAACTCCACGCACCAGACTCAGCATAAAATTCAGGCTTCGAAAATGAAAATAATTAGGAGACCATATATTTGAAATGCACCACTAAAATAGGAGGGCAGTTCTTAGAGCCACAGGCACAACTGTGGACCTCTTTTCATGCCCAAGTTCACGTGAATGGCATGTTTGTAATCCACTGAACCAACTGGGTGAGCATGTGGAAGGCAGAGGTGTGCTCCAGATAGATGCCCTTTTCAGTCTGTTTTGAGTATCCGCATGCCCTGTCATGAAAGACAGAGAGCAAAGGCAGTTTGCACAGACTTTGCTAAATGAATGTCAATGCTTTAGGAATGTGCTAAGATCTGCCCAACTTTAGCTTAATAAGGGGTCCAGGCCAGATCTGTTTCAACCTGCTGCCTTACTCCAAAGAATTATCTCCCTTCTCACCCATTCCTTTGACGCAAGGAAGGAAGATTCAACCCAGTCAAAAAGAATGTGGTTGGTAGCCCCCAGGTAGCTTTTGCTTTTAAATAGGTTCCCACCTTATGTTGTTTATTCAAAATAAAAGTCAAATCATTCAAATTAGGAGAGAGCAATCAAACTAATCAGGCAGACCATTCTTACTAGTTCCAACCTTTAGAGAGGATTTAAAGACAGTTCTAAAGAACTGAACAAGGTCTTCCAGTGCAGAGAAGTACAGATTGAGGCAGAAACTGCAGGGGGGGGGGGGGGATAGAAAACAATGTTTAGAATAAAAAGTTCTTCATTGAAAATATACAGTGACAGAAACTATCCACAAAATCATGGCAATTCATTTCCTTTTGCAATGTATATTCCTAGCACAGTGTGAGCGAAACTGAACTACACTGTCCCAGTTTTATTCAAATTAAGAAAAGAATTATTTGTTTCCCAAATCTTCAACTAAACTTAAGCTTCAAGAATCACGCACCAAAAGAGGGTACAGGTAAACTGTATTATCTTGTTTTAGTCTTGTGTCCTGGATTTTTATTTATTTTCAACATCCTAAAGCTACTGTGGAAAGAAAATGTAAAGAACTGGTAAGAAAATGAGTTTCATTGATAGCAGGCACGATTTATCAGTGACATGCTAAAACCTGTAATATCTACTATCTCAGATTACTACATAATTATCTCTGCAGTGTACCTCAATTTTTATATTTAATATGTTCCTTATGGTAAAAAGAAATTACTAAGTACCAATCATAATTGATTTCCATTTTAGGAACTTCAAATGGAAAGAAAATTGAAAAAAAGTGTATATTTACTAGCAGAAAATGAGTCTAGGTGGAACTTCCCACCTCCCCTTCATACACTTACTGACAACCACCTGACAGGGTGGTAGTGATGCAATGTGGTTAGGGAAGAATGGGGGTAGAATGTGCAGTTTCCTGTTTCTAGTATTGGTTTGTTTTCGATGCTGACAAGATCCTCTATGTTACTACTCAAAGGAAGGACAGGCAACAGAAGTTGTTACAGAGGTGATTAAGAGAACACTCTGAGAAATGTACCAATCGCCATCAGTTCCTTTTATACTGGCTAATAAATATGTTTTTCTAGGAATTTAAACTGTGTGAAGGCCCACACAAACTCAATTTATGGATTAAAAATGGTGAAGCAGTTATCATTACATAAAGTTTTACAATCCTTTTTGTTTTCAGTTCTGATTTTGGGAAATAGAATAGAAAGAAGTGAATAAAAATTATACAAAAATACTGTTTCCACTGCAAAAGAAGTCGAACTGTAATTCAAAGAAAAAAGATAAAGCAAATAGGCTTTTCCAAGAGATAACCATGAAGGTAATGACTGGAGAATTCCTTTCAAATCCCTGCCTCACCCTGCATCAGCCTTTCAAAGGATTCCTGCTGAAGGTGTCCAACCTGAAAGTAACAGGACCAAGGCACGGAGCTCAGTCCAACCGTTCCTACAGGGCGGAGAAGTTCCCCGAAGGAGAAAGGTCTCTAGGCAGTCAGTCAGTCAGTCGTTCCACGCTCACTAACTTTCCCAGGTGATACCAACGGGCCACCTCTCGCCACAGCCGCAGCGCTCCACCATCTGTGCCGGGAAGGTTGCTGTCCCGTCTCCTTTATTTTTGCCTGGGCTGCCCTACCGAGCGCAGCCCACAGCCTGGACACTGCCAACTAACTCCATTTATGGTGAGAGGATGGCTTCTTCGTTGTTCCCCCGCCCGAGCCTGGTACCCACCCACCCATTCCCCCACCACGCCTGTGGCGCGCACCCTACTTCTGACCCGGGGCCGCGCGCACACACACCTCAGCCGCTCCGAGGCCGTCCTAAAGCAGTTGACCTCCCTTCCCAGCACCCAGTGGTTGCGACCTGCATGTAGAAGGTGCGCGAAAAAGCCCACT
This sequence comes from Lyroderma lyra, assembly GCA_004026885.1. Taxonomy (NCBI): domain Eukaryota; kingdom Metazoa; phylum Chordata; class Mammalia; order Chiroptera; family Megadermatidae; genus Lyroderma; species Lyroderma lyra. The sequence continues at coordinate 690,311 of PVJL010000033.1, forward strand.
CGGAGCAGGAGGCAGTGAGGAAGAGATGCTGCTTCCTGAGGTGGCCCCCTGGATGCCAAGTTCAGAGTGGCTATGAGGGTGCCCGGGAGGGGACCGGGGCTTCCTGGGCTTCCTAAGGCGGCCTCTTAGCCTGAGGTTCCGGAAACTGTTTCCGCGACCCCCGCCCCAGGAGGGATGGAAAGCCGGGAAGAGCGTCCCCGCGCGGCGCGGTGGGACCCTCACAGAGGCGAGCCCCGCCCACCGGCCTTCCCGCCGCCTTCCTCGCCCGCCAGCCGCCTTCCCCGCCTCGCTGCCTCCAGGCTTAGAGGAGGGAGGGCGCGCCCCGCCCCTTCCCGTCCGCCCAATGGGCGCTCGGGCCGCGCGGCGTGTCCCCGCCTCCGCCAGGGAAACTTGAAGCAGCAGAAAAGTTTTGTACAGAGGCTGGAACGGCAAGATCGGAGCTCGAAACCCAACAGCCCCAGAGGAATAAGATGAACAGTGTCAGGTCAGAGCCTCCGACCCAGTGGACCTCAAGCCGCGCCCAGGGCGCCAGAAGCGATCTCAGCAGCAGCAGCAGCCAACCCCAATAGCCGCTCACGCTGCCCAGGACCGCGGAGCAGGGAGGCCGGAGCCGGGGATCGAGGCTCCGTGCCACCTCGCCCTCCGTCGCACACCTGAGGGCTGTCCGCCCGCGGAAGGGACTTGCAAATCTTGGATTGTCTTTGAAGAAACGGAAAAATAAGAAGAGAGAACGAAAGAAAGAAATCCATGAACAGGCTTCAGTGACCCATGCCGCTGCCCTTCTGGTTTCCAGTTTTCGAAAGCTGGCCACTCTGACCCCAGTTCCAGAAACTTGGCGACCAGCGAGACCCGGCTCTGAGGAGGCAAAGGCGAAGGCAAGCTCCACGTTGCGCGGGACGAGGCTGAGGCGTGTCCAGGGCGTCTGAGGCTTGACACTGGGGGCTCAGGTTGCCGCTACCGCCAAAGCCACCAGAGGTGAGGTGGGGTTGGGTGGAGAGCAGTGGGCGGGCGCGCCACGAACGGAGCGAGGGAGGAGAAAGCACGTTCTCCAAGTTGTCTTTCATAATTGGTTTTCAGTGAGGAATTTGACTCAGAATCTGTCGGGAATTAGAGCAAGCCACTTCTCCCTTGAGATACGTTTTGTTCATCTTGGCAGTGAAGTTGGGGTGGGGTGGGAGGGAGCAAGGGAGAATGGCAGTATCATCTTATAAATATTAATGCCAGTGGAGTGGTGCTGCTGGCAGGATGTATCCGGAACCTGGAGATTTTGGTAGCTGCAGTTGGCAAGTGGCTACAATCCACAATGTAGGATCGAGTTGCACCCCCTGCCTTATCAGCATATTGCTTCTTGGGCGCGGGTCTGACACCTTGCAAGTCGTAATTTCCGCTTACCGCGTCTTTGTCTCTCTCCTACCGTCCCCAGACCCAGCCTCGCATTTCAAGGCTGCGTATCTCCAGCCATCACCATGTCCACCCCTGAGACCCATGCGTCCTCTTTTATCCCGAGCCCGGTGACCATCCCGGCCGTGATGTTCATTTTCGGGGTGGTGGGCAACCTGGTGGCCATCGTGGTGCTGTGCAAATCGCGCAAGGAGCAGAAGGAGACGACCTTCTACACACTGGTCTGCGGACTGGCGGTCACCGACCTGCTGGGCACGTTGTTGGTGAGCCCGGTGACCATCGCCACGTACGTGCAGGGCCGCTGGCCCGGCGGCCAGGCCCTGTGCGAGTATAGCACCTTCATCCTGCTCTTCTTCGGCCTGTCGGGCCTCAGCATCATCTGTGCCATGAGTATCGAGCGCTACCTGGCCATCAACCACGCCTACTTCTACAGCCACTACGTGGACAAGCGGCTGGCGGGCCTCACGCTCTTCGCCGTCTATGTATCCAACGTGCTCTTCTGCGCTCTGCCCAACATGGGCCTCGGCAGCTCGCGGCTGCAGTACCCTAAGACCTGGTGCTTCATCGACTGGACCACCAACGTGACGGCACACGCCGCCTTCTCCTACATGTACGCGGGCTTCAGCTCCTTCCTCATCCTAGCCACCGTGCTCTGCAACGTGCTGGTGTGCGGCGCGCTGCTCCGCATGCACCGCCAGTTCATGCGCCGCACCTCGCTGGGCACAGAGCAGCACCACGCGGTCGCCGCCGCCGCCTTGGCCTTGGCCTCCTGCCGGGGCAACTCGGCCGCGGCCTCCCCCGCCCTGCCGCGCCTCGGCGACTTTCGCCGCCGCCGGAGCTTCCGCCGCATAGCGGGCGCCGAGATCCAGATGGTCATCTTACTCATCGCCACCTCGCTGGTGGTGCTCATCTGCTCCATCCCGCTCGTGGTGAGTGGCCGGGACTGGGGCCCCGCTCGGTCCTTCTCCCGCCTCCCGCTCCCCGCTTTCCCTCTCATTCTTAGGCAGTGGTTATGTCTCATCTAGGTATCTCCCCCAAGTCCTGGCTACGGTGGCCACTCCCGGCTTCTCAGAGCAGGCCCAATCCCATTTCAGGTCGCCTCTCTAACGAGATGTAGCAGGTGCTTTTCCCCTACATCCCCGAGTTTCTTTCGCCGAAAGCCTGGTTTCCTTTCGGTCCGGGACAGTCCCTACCCCTTGCTGCCTGACATTGGCCTCGAGCCTTCTGGGAACCCAACCCCTCTCCCGCTCTGTCAGACGTGGAGGGGAAACCGCTGCAGTGTGACTTAACCCCACCCTCCACACTGTGAACAGTAGAATCCAAAACATCAGGGGTGGTGATTTCTTTGGTGTACACCATTTCTTTGAGCATTGACTTTTGACTGTTTTGGTTTATGTAGGATTTTTGGGTTCCGATTATGTTGAATTTTAGAGTTGGAAGATATAATGCTTTTTAGTCTAGTCTAACACCCTCACTTCCCACAGGAAGTGACTTGCATAAAATAATCTAGTAGAACTACATTGTCAGCTGGATTCCCTGTTCTTTACCATGCTGTGCCTGAGAACATCTCATTGCAGGGTGGGTAACAGTTCCAAAACAGGGCATGCATGACCCATACTCGGGTTCCTTCATTCTCCAGAGAGGCCAGAAATGCAAGGTTTCTCAGGGGGCGCTATTGAAGGCTGGCACACATACTGAATTTGAAATCTCAACAACTGTAAGAGGTGCAGTGAGTGCCATTCTAGAGAAATGGGGCTTTAGAAATGGTCATCTTACTTAGTATCAGTCCAGACTCTGCATCTTGTGATGAACTTCAGACGTCTCTGACTCCAAACCTGCTCTTGTAGTATTATTACATCATGCCTACCCTCTAGAAGGCTTCTAATTTGGGTTTTTGCACAGTTTGTGTGTTGGAGCTTTTGGCACACTTCATTTTTAGGGCATCACCTTCCTTTAAAATTGCCTCTGGATTAACTTTTAAAATATTATAAGCTGAAAGATTGAAAGCCTACCTAGTTCTCCTCTACATGACCTGTCATTAAAACAGAATGCAATAGAAACCAATAGGCAGATGCACCTAATACTTTATCTAGAGTTTCTCTTAAAAGCAACTAGTGCTGAATTTTTTCATCTCTCAAAAACACTGCATTCCTAGAAATCCTACCTACCTTCTCAAGAAGAGGTACTTCTCTTATCTGATTGGGAGCAAGAGAAAATAAATATAATGGGCTATTACTTTCTTTCCCTTATTAATACTGTCCAGGGATATTTAATATGAAAATATTATATCTCTGATAAAAGTGGCTGTAAATGGAAGAACTTAGAGGTGGCTGAGAGCCAGCGTACAGTAGCTTTTTGCCAATTTGTATAAACAGAAGTAAATATAATTGGCAAGAAGGGCCTTTAAACCATTTCCAGGACCCAATATAATTTACAAAGTTAAGTCACACTTGAGCCACATACATATATTTGATTGTGTGTAAGGGCAACTCAGAATGAAGTGTGACTTTGTATGAAACAACACAGCTCCTGCTGGGCTCCCTTCTGTGGCTCTGCCTCATATTTTACAGAACCATAAATGACAAAGTGAGTGGTTGTTATTTACAGAATATCCACTTTAAAGAACAGAGGAATTAGAACTAGAAAGGTAGCAACGTGCACATACTTTATAATGTGTTTTAGTCAGAGGTAAACATGTGAAGCTATTGATTACTGCACAGTCACAGATGAATTGTTTTCTTGCAGCATCTTGAGAAGCATAAAATGCTTAATTTGTCTTATGGGCTAAAGTGGCAGACCTAGCCCTGTGGTGCAGGGCCTCTTATCACAAAGCCTTTGAAATTGTTGGGGAAACTAGAGGCCAGAAATTATAAGAGCTATATTTGTGGTTTGCAAATTAACCACAATTTAAGTAACAAATACTGTCCAGTTCTATATAAAGTCAGTAACATGTGGTAGATACTAAGTAATTTTACCCTGAAAATTGAAACTGGTTCAGTTAAGACGTAATCACGTAGGGAAGCTCTACCATACCTTTGTAAGTAATAAGGAATCATACAAGAAGTAATAGCTTCCATTTTTAACCTTTAGTTTTGGCTACCAAAATCTAATTTTAGAATCAATGTAATTGTAAATTAATAATATGCAATAAAGTCATTATTACTACCTACCCACCCACAGTTTAGCAATTACCGAAAGAATTAAAAGGGAAATGTCCACAACTATAGTCTTTCTTGACTTCCTTTTACAACTTCTTTGTTTTTTTCATGTTTCTCATATTCATGTTGTAATTTAAGCTTAAAGTTGCTGAACTCTGACATTTAAAGCAGTCAGACCTATCTTCAGTACCAAAAAAACTAATGAAGCATCGCTTTTTTTAACTTTATCGAATCAAGTTGGTTGCTAATCCTATTTGAGGAAAATCCTATCCTTCACTGACTATTTGTTTTCCTAAGCAGCCAAGTTTTTGTCTTTCAGACAGCAGAGAAAAAAAAACTATGGTGAGTCTCAGAGGGCGGTTGATACTGAGTTTAGTATAAGAAATAAATTTTAATTTGTTACCCTGCATGTTTCATAAATAGAGTTTGAAATAGAAAGGTTGGGAAATTAGTTGTAGATACAAGGAACTATGCTGAACTTGCAAAATTTTATGAAGAAAGTCATAGTCAATGAACAGAGAAGGTTTGAGTAGAATCTACAATAAACCTTATATGACAAGATTTAGTGGGAAGGTGGTTCTTGTCATTTTGCCTATTCTGTTTATAACCAGTCTGTTTTTTCTAAATACAGAAAAAATGAAAGAGTCTGCGCTTAAGATAAATAAAAGGGATTGCATTTTTTAGAAATACGTAAGCAAGACAGCCTCATGAGGTTTGGTGTTAAATTCTGTAGCTGGATTAACTTCTAGTGCCTAAATTTGAATTATGAATGTTAGAATAACAGTTATAAGCCAGTCTTTTGCCTCGGGGATGAACACCAAAGGCATTTTTCCCAGGTGCAAGCAGGGCTGTATTTATTGCTTACTTGTTTCTTTTATTTCCTTTTTTCTTACTTAAAAGTAACAAGTATTCATCTCTGTAGGGGGTAGAATGGCCAATTTGATTAATCTTCCACCTGAAACTTAGGTCTTTAGGAAAATAGCTTCCTGTGAGTGTTTATTTGGTTGCTTACCATAAACTAATTCGATAAAGCCTTTCCCAACATTTGATCAGCAAAGGTTTATTAGGGCAGATGAAAACTGCATAAACAGATACACTTTTGTTTACTGTGGGCAAACTGGAAGTGGAGTCATAAAACAGCTGGTGGGATTCCAGATGAGTAAAAAATCACATCTACAGATAGCAAGAGGAACACCATAAATTGGGGTACTATTGCAGCAGCATCTGAAGAACTTGATTTATTTTAAATAAATTCAGCTACATTAAAAACTAGCAGTTCCTAAAAAGCTTTTTTTTTTTTTAGTCATAACATAAAATTGCAGACCTATTAATAGTACCTTGAAGACTGCAGGCTAACATAAAAGGTATTTACACATGGGGCACCTCCCTGAAAAAAGCTCTAGGAAGAAAGTAGGGCAATATTGTTCAATTTCTGCACTTCAATTTCCTCAACTGCAAAAGAAGAATTTATGCAACTTGCTGGGTAGCTGTAGGCGAGTCGTAGACTAGTGTGCTCTTTTCACCATGCTTTGCTAACCTGTCAAGGGTTAGTTTCATTGAACTACTACCTACCTACTAATAAGATTTCCTCTCTCCAGAGCAGAAGTGATTGTTATTGTCTCCTAGTAGAATGTTGAAAGTTAGAGTTTTTTAAAAAAACTTCAGAAATAGATTTTCAAAGTAGAGACTGACCTGTAGAGATTAAGTAATTTGCCTGCAGTAACTGGCCGGCTAGTGACTCAGAGGGAAAGAGAGCTGAGCTCCAGCCACCCCGTAAAGAACTCCCACTATCCTTTACGTAAAGATTTTTTTATTTGTCACTACAAAAAAGGTGGTAAGAATTTCTAGTAGCAGCTGTTGTCAATTTGGGACTCTTCCCAAGGCTGTTAGACAACTGGGCACACACAGTTAATTCCTTTCATGTGCTTGGAACAGAACAAGTAGCATACATGCACCAATGCAGTTAGTTACCTAGATCTTGTCATTTATTGGAAAGCATTTCTACCTGGACAGTCAATTACTGAAAATCAGTCTAATTAAAACTTTAGAATTCTTTTTCAATTAGCCATTCCCTTCCAACAGGTTATTCTTAAACAGGAAGGACATGATTTTGATACTGTCTTCTTGAGACTGTACCCCACAGCTACGTCTAAGCTGTGGGTTTCAAATTATTGGTGTATTCCACAGTGACCAAGCTTCCACATATGGGTTACCAAAAACGTGATGATGGCCACTAAATGCATCGTATGTTAGCCATTTTACTAAGTGCTTTCATAATTTGTACATAAATTATAAGGAGCAGAGCCAGTATCTGAACAGAGGTGTGTTTGATTCCAAAGCTTGGATGTTTACAGCATTTAGCCTCCTTATGGCTTTGCCGTCATCACATCTTCTGTTGGTTCCAATGCTTCTGCACCCTAATCTTTAGTCATCTTCAAGAAGCTGAAAATACTATATGCCAATTTAACAATAAACCAGAAGCACAAATCTGCAGCTACTAAAAATAGACTACCTTTTAAAATTGCAAGAGATTATGTCCATATGTTTATATTCGGTAAATTTTTTATGGAGTTTTTTTCCCCCGACTCAAGTTCTGTTTTATCAGCAACACACCCTTCCAACACTGTAAACTGCCCGAGCATGTTTATTTGTGTAACATATAGGGCCTGTTGGACAAGAATTACAGAGAGGTGCTCTCACCTATCCATATGACATTGAAGTGCTGCTGTGGATATTCCCGTCTTAATGTGGGGTTTCCCCTTTGGGAGGAGCAAAGCAAGTAAACTTCAAAGTAAGACAGTGATTGCTATACTTTTTTCAACCATTGCTGAATGCATGGAGCTTTTGTTCATTTTTGTCTTTTTTTCTCTACTTCAAGTTGATCTCCATTGAAAACACACTGCAGATGCAAACTCATTCATCTTTATTCTTTTCAAATACCAACTTTTGATAATGTTTTTACCTGAATTTGGAATTTGGCTTTTCCTACTCCTCATTTTGCCACCCTGTGAACTTCCCCATTTCTGAAACAACATTGAGTGACCAGCTGCAGTGGCTTGGGTTAATTGTAAGCTTCCCAACCCCCACCACAGAACTCTAAAATAGGGCTTCCTTAGTTCTGTGCCCTTATCTGCCTAAGAGCAGGGCATTAATTTCCCTTTGTGAAGGTGGCATAAATTTCCTCCCTCCCTCTCCTGGGCCAGGATGACGAGGGAGAGTGACCCTTATCATAGGAGACAGAGCCAGGACCAAGATGAGCCTGCATAAACCTTACTGAAAAAAATAACTCATTTCTTCCATTAATTTCCCCACGTATTTTCTAGTTACATCCCTACAATTGACTTCCCTTGAATCCCAAGCCCTCTCATCTTTATTAAGAAGGGTATATATATGTGTGTATATATTATAGGCTCACAAGTCTACTTCTTTTATTTACTTCTTTGTGAACCCTTATGCATGTAAAAAATATTAATAAATTTGTCTTCCTTTTCCCTGTCAATAAACAGACAGATAGACAGACAAACAAATAGGGCTTCCTTTCATCCCTTCTACAGCAGTCATAATTAATTACTGCTGTGGATGAAGTGAGGCTCAGGCGATTCTTCCCTGGCCTATCATCGCCCTTGACTATGAAAGCCCATTATTAATTTCCCTTACAATACTAACTTTTCTAAAAGGTCATAGAAATTTGAAAATAAAATTCTAACTCCTAACACATGCCTTTAAATAGCTGCAATTTTCATTCCTTTTATATCCATTTTAACTGTTCAAAAAATTTCCTCCTTTTCAGTAGTAACCATCTTTTCTTTGAGGTAGTGGTAGGAGAAGCAATCAGCAGCAGAAACATTTAAAGGTTAAAAAATACCAGAAATGCAAAATTTATTCAGACTTAACCAAGATTCTCTTCTAACAGAGGGTCTTAAGAGATGATGCCTGGGCAAAATGCCTCAGGACGGGCGGTTCTGTGGGAGCATAAAGTCCCAAGTGGAGCAATACTGCCACCTAGTGGCTGCAAGTCTCAATTTCGCACAAACCCTGCCATAGGGTTTTTTCCCTTGGGATGAGTACACGCAGAGAGGACCTGTTAGTAACACATTTAATCCATTATTTCTTTTATCTTTAGAAACATAGTATGTGATATGAACCTGATGCTTTTCACCAATAACTTCATTGCTGGTAAATAATTGTTAACAGAAAGCCAGCCAGCCTGGTAAAACAGAACAAGCAACACGAAGGTCATCAGGGCCCAGACCAGAGTAAGCTACCAACAAAGTGGAGAACCTTGATTAAGTTCTTCACAACCTCTTCTCAGCTGGGAAGAGGCCTGTAGACCTGAAGGAAATTAATCTCTCAGTGACCAGGAACAGGTGAGAACCTCGATGAAGATTATGACAGGAAGAAACCAAGGTGCTTCTTTTCACTAGATTGTTGTAAAGAGAAAATCAGTCTTGATAGTATCATTTATCCAACCGTAGTTTCTAAAAGTATTTTAAGAGAAGTCATAATATACTGCTGTTCATTCTAGTTCAACTGTTATTTAGGTGTCTTCTAGAGATCACATGTTAATTTCATCTTAGAGCTATTTCAGCATTTTATTGTCTGAGAGTTATAGGATCATAACCCCTTACCCAAAACATTCAGGACCAGATATGTTTTAGAATTCAGAATTTCTTAGGTTTTAGAGAAGTGATTTAATAATATACTATGTAACACGGTAATATCTCCATTGGAACTGGGATAGCACCTCTGGAGCAAAACACAGAAATATCCATACCCAGTGGAATCAGTAAAACTAAAAGTAGCCTCATAATCTAGTCAGTTCAGGTTTTGCTGCCAAAATAACTTCAGGTTAGGTTTTGCAACCAAAAACAAATGAATAACAACAAAACAACAGCAGGTGAACAACAATAACAATTTCTTGATAAAGGGTTGATTCTGAGTGGAGTTTCAGGATGGCGTCGCTGAGTGACAGCTGTTACGCAGAACGGGAGTTGAAAGCAGCTGGGATCCATTGAAGGTTTAGCAGCTGAGCAGCATTATCAGATCTGCATTTTAGAAGTAATCTTGTGGCAGTTTGGAGGATAAATTGGAAAAGAGAGGAATTGGAGGTGGGCAACCTAGTTTCATGACTGATGCAGTAATCCAGATGAGAAATGCAGTTAGAGGAAAAAGACTGGGACAGGTTTTTGACGGAAGAGATGATAACATTAGATGATTATTATAACTGGGGTACAGACTCATAGAGAAAATAAAAACTTCTCCGGTAATTCTGGATGATAGGAGATTCCGATATTGGTTTAAAAGTTTCCAGTATATTCTTTCTTGTCTCTGGGCTTGTCTGTGATGATGAGATGGTTGGTTGACTTACAAAATGAGTGTCATTTACATGTAAAATGACAGCTGAGAAATCAATAACTGTTGAAAAATTTTGAAAAAGATACTTCATTGGAATTACAAAACCTTAGAAGCACTCACAGAAATGAATTTAATAAAATGCTTCTCAAGGGAATTTTATGTGTATGTTATCTGTACACACATTGCAGTTTTGTATGTCATCTTTAATCTAGGAAAGATAATTCATAAATTAAAAAAATATTTAAAGTTATACTGACTCAAAACATAAATGTAATTGCACAATTAGTGGTTTTTCTGAGGCTTATACCACTCTTTTTTTTTTTTTTTTGACACTTATTACCAGAAAAGAGGGCATTTACCAAATGTTGCTACTTTTGATATTGCATGCAAATGTTTTCCCAGTTGATTAGTGACAAAATCTAATTGTGGACATCTCATTTATGCAGGTCCGAGTGTTCATCAACCAGTTATACCAGCCAGGTTTAGTGCGAGAAATCAGCAAGAATCCAGATTTACAGGCCATCCGAATTGCTTCTGTGAACCCCATCCTGGACCCCTGGATATATATCCTTCTACGGAAGACCGTACTCAGTAAAGCAATAGAGAAGATCAAATGCCTCTTCTGCCGCATCGGTGGGTCCCACAGAGACCATTCGGGTCAGCACTGCTCAGACAGCAGAAGGACATCTTCTGCCATGTCCGGCCACTCTCGCTCCTTCCTGTCCCGGGAACTGAAGGAGATCAGCAGCACATCTCAGACGCTCCTTTACATGCCAGAGCTCAGTGACAATGGCCTTGGAGGCAGGAATTTGCTTCCAGGAGTGCCTGGCATGAGCCTGCCCCAAGGAGATGCCACCTCCCTGAGGACTTTGAGAATGTCAGAGACCTCGGACTCCTCACAGGGGCAGGACTCGGAGAGTGTCCTCCTAGTGGACGAGGTTGGGGGGAGTAGCAGGGCAGGGCCTGCCCCGAAGGGGAGCGCCCTGCAAGTCACATTTCCCAATGAAACACTGAACTTATCAGAAAAATGTATATAGTAGCTGAGGAAAGAAATACAGCACTGTTTCTGGAAGCCTAAAATCCTGTGCAATAGACACTTAAAGGAAGTGTTCGCCTGTGCTCAGAGGGCTATTTTTGGCCTATGACTCACATTAGAGAACATCTGGGTTTTGAGCACTTTTCAAACAGTCAAGTTGATTCACGTGGATCCTGGGGTCTGAAACACGTTGGTTAACACCTCTCTGTGACACAGGATTTTAGTCACAACTTGATTGCTGGGAAGATCTCCCCTCAGTTTTCTACTTGACAGGAGGATGGCAGAAGTTTTGCTATTTCCATAACATCACGAGCTTTATATCTGGCACACAGCAGAAGGCCAGGTGTGGAAGGCTCTAGTTCAATAAACTATGAGGACTATCTTGTGGATGATTTCAGTGTCTCACTAAAGCATGAAATGTGAATTTTATTGTTGTAAATATGATGTAAGGTATTTAAAGTATTTTCTTCTCTGTGAGAAGGTATATTGTTAATACGAGGTATAATAAAATTAGAGTAACCCCTCTCCTCCCAGTGTAACCAGCTGAATGAAGTTGCAGGTGTTAGGATTTTTTTCATATATGAGTTCAGGCCAAGGTGTTGAAAATTCACAGTGAAACTCATACCTATCAAATGGATAGAGGTTTTTAGAAGCATTTAGTACTATTGAAAGAATAAAGAACAATACTATTTAAGACATGAAAATTATAGTCCAAAATACTGAAAGTCTTTCCAAACTATGTGTAATACATAGTGAAAATTTTTCAGAGACAGCTACATGTATTTATCCAGAAAACTGTGATTTCAGGAGAATCTAACCTGCTGGCAAATATTTTCTACTTTTGTCCCACGAACTGGTACTTTTTAAAATGTAACAAATTTTAAAAAGTCTTTAATAAAACAACCCACAGTTGAAGTATACAATATGAAAAGTCTAAGCAACTTGTTTTCCCCCTAAAATTGTGCATAGTTTTACTTTCCTAGGGAATGATCTAGAATATCCTTTCAATTTTAAGAGGAAGACAGATTGCACCATAGTGAGCTTTACTTTCAGATGGGAAAGGATTGATTAATTAGCCTTTCACAGGTGGCATAACGAGATAAGGGGTGCCGAAGCTGGGCACATAAGGGTCACCTTCTGACAGTTTTGTGTCACACCCAGTAATGCTGTACCCATATTGAAGGAAACTTTCTCAAAGAAATATTAAGCATGTTTTGTTGCTTAAAGTGTTTTGTGAATTGCCTGGTTGTAATTAAATTCTGAGCCTGATAGTGATATGTTTTTAAGAAGCAGTTGTACCAACTGAAATTATTTTGGAGATTATAATAAAACAGTCAATCTAAGTTCCATATCCTCAGTTTTGGGGAACTGTGAGTTTTGTTTTCGGTCATCTGCATCTTTTTCAATTGGAATATTTAAAAATTATTATTTTGGAAATGTAAAATTCAGAGAAAAGTTGCAAGAATGGTACCAAGCCTTGGAGCCACTAAGTGGAGAATGGTATTTAGACACCAGATCTGGGTGAAACCCGTACTCAAACTCACCAGTCTGTATGGGTGGTGGAAGAGAGAGTATTACTTCCTGCTTGTAAGTTCTCTAGATCAGTGCTTCTCAAACTTTTAGCATGTATCAGAGTCACCTAGAGAGCTTGAAAACACGAAGTTTCTGATTCAGTATGTCTGGCAGGCATATGTATTTCTAAAAAGTTCCTAGGCAATGTTGACATTCCCAAGGATACCCTTTGAGTAGCAATAATTAGGAGCAAGCTCACAATTTTCTATTTGCAAGTTTTAAAGGTATTTTTGGATGATGTCAGAAAAATAAGACTGTCATTTTCATAGACCTGATGGCACAATGATTCTCAGCTGAGGTAGGGATAGCTCAGAAAATGAGCGTCTGGCTCAAACCCACCAGCAATGTGCAAGGGTTCCAGTCTCCACATCCTTACCAATACTTGTTATTGTCCATGTTTCTGATTATAGCCATCCTGTTGGGTGTGAAGTGGTATGTCACTGTGATTTTCATTTGCATTTCCCTAGTGACTAATAATGGTTGAGCATTTTTTTCATATGCTTATTGGCCATTTGTCTTAGCTGGAGAAATGTCTATTCAAGTTATTTGCTCATTTTTTAAATTGGGTTCTGCCTTTACTAGCTTGCTAGGTCTGCCATAACAAAATACCAGACTGGATAACTTCAACAGAAATTTATTTTCTCACAGTCCTGGAGACTGGAAGTCCAAAATCAAGGTACTTGAAGTCTTGGTTTCTCCTGTGGCCTCTCCTTGGCTTGCAGAGGGCCTTTCCTCTGCACATGCATCCCCACTGTCTCTCTTCTAATAACACTAGTCATTGGATAAGGGCCCAACCTAATGATCTCATTTAACCTTAATTATCTACTAAAGGCCCTGTCTCCAGATACAGTCACATTGGGAGTTAGAGCTTCACTATATGAACTTGGGAGGGGATAAAATTCAGTCCATAATGAAGTCTTTATTACTGAGTCTGACTTATTCTTAAAAGAATAGCCAAGGAAGAAAACCTCCAACATTGCTGTCTTCCACATTTATTCATAAGTCTTACCAGCTGTTGTTATGCAAAGATGGATTCTTACTGTGGGAAACTTGCTCCAGACCATTTAAAGCTTCCAAATTTTTTGTGCAAGAAAGTTCTGATTGTCAAACTAGTGTTAAATCTTGCCTGGTTCCAAAGGGTATTTCAGACAGGTAATTTTAACAGGATCTCATAATATTTGACAATATAACCAATTAGGTCAATTATGTTAGAAAAGATTATGAGACTGGCAGAGCTACTAAGGTACTTTTTGACCAGAAGACCCTGAAATGCAAGGGTTTTCTCCCAGAGCACAGTCACCCCTCTCCACAAGCTTCTTATTGGAGCCACAAACACAAAGAGTCATGGAAAAAACAAGGCAAATTTTGTATTTACTATTAGCTATGCCTTTGGCCATGAACCCTAACACAGAAATACTCATTTTTACTAAATTACTTGTACTAGTTTTAGAACAATATAATACAAGCCATAAAGTTTGCTCTCTTTGACCACTCCCCCACCAAACCTGAGTCAAATATGCTGCAAGTTTTATTTTATGATTGCTCTCCAGATATACCAGAAATGAAACTAGAGGAAAAGAAACTCGTAG